>JXOV01021649.1:0-12179 GCA_001014945.1 Clogmia albipunctata
GATCACCTCATCAGAATAATAATAATAAATAATGCTCTTCCTAAATTGACAAACTAAACGTAACAATAGAACTCTATTCATTGTTAAATTCATATTGAAATGTCCCGTTACCATCTGTCCTTGTTTAAAGTCAAAGGGTTTCAAAGAAATAATTTCAAATGTAGAAAATTTATTATTAGAACACATAGATGTTTTGATTTACCTATATTGATTTTTATACTGACTGGTTTTTCCACTTAATATAATATAATAAATCCTGCCACAATCAAGATTATAACCGCAGCAGTTTATGTTTGATATCTCTGGAACCAGATGTCCTAGATACTTTAAATTTATTCACAGAATATTTTTAAACAGCTTCCAAATATTAATATTAAACTTTTTAAACAGGAAACGATAATTAATTTGAAACATAATCACGGTCCTATGGCATAGCCGAGATCAATATTTTTTGTAGTTTAAGGTCAACAATGGCGGCCTAATTTTGACTTTGACACAAATTTGTTGGATAGTTTATGACATTTTTTTCACTAGTGAAATAAAAATTCAAAATTTTCACTGAGTTCCATAAAGTGAAACATTGCGAAACTTAAATGGATATCCAAAAGCGCATATTTCGATACGGAACTGCACAAAATAATTTTATTGACACTTAAACTCCAAACTCTCGCAATCCATTCAATTTGTTATCCGGGTGTAGTAATCTCTAAACCAAGGAATACGAACATTTTCAAGGTCAATAAGTTTTTAGTGACCCTACTTAGTAATTTTAATAACTCAAAACGGAAAATTTCAAACAGCCTTAACGGTTTTAATAATTACTCTTTTCATTTTTAAAATTGCAATCGCTTGCAAATAAAATGCAGATTCCTCATATATGAAACTTGTACCTATATCTAATTATTTCAATTTAATTTAATATCTTTAAATAGGATCGTTTCTCTGCCTTATTTTAATTTCTTTTAAACATATCTTTAATGTTATAACCTCAGTTATTGCTTTCTGAACATTTGCACACGAATTATGTACGATTTATGTATGAAAATACTGGGATTTCTTATAAATAAACAGTGTTTAAATTTATAATCATCCTAAACCTCTTCACGTCACACTTATACTTCATAATTACCAGGGTCTGAATTTACAATTAAAATTTATACAGTAATTATTACACTCCCTCTAAAACTAAATTAAAAAGCAAAAATGATAAAAACAAAGATGAGGCGTTTGAATTTGGAGAAAATATTAACTTTATTGTAACAGTTTCTATTTTCTGAGGGATAATAATCTGGCTTTCCGGCACCAACCGGATGTTTCTCAAAACTCACCTTTGATAATGACCCAAATTTCGCCCACAAGCCAGGATATTTCTCTCCATTACTTCTCTATAAATAAAATCTGAGCTTGAAATCAATAAAATAGTAAAAAATGATTCAACAAAATTATAGAGACCGTTATATTATGTAAATGGTGTCTATAATTTTGAAAAATTATTTTCTGGAAAACCTTTAATTAATATTATTAACTATTAATTTTAAATTCATTTGTAGTAAATTCAAAAATCTAATTTCAAATGGCTATTAATTTCAAAAGTGATAATTGTATTTTAATATAAAAGTGGATTAAATTTCATTTTAGAAACATAAAAGTTGTTCCAAGCCGTAAAAGTCGTTTGACAAATTTTCTTCTTCAGCAGTAGCATTTATATTGTTAATTTCAATATAATTGGCTTTGCAAATTCGTAAATGTAAAGGTTTTAAGGCAGGAACCACGAAATCATGTATTTTTTCTTCTTCGTCTATGACTCAGCCACCGTTACCGGTCTAACCAACTGGTTTTACGTAATCAATGTTTTTCAAATACCTATCTTTCATAATTAACAATTGAATATCATGACAACGAATCATTATTTGCTTTGTGATTAATACTATGATCTAATGATTCTATGCAGAGCCTATGCATTGATAGGTATTTGCCACCGAAGAACACACACACTACGAAAATGACCATCCTTTTCACAACTTTCATCTGTATACATTCAATGAATATTAGATATATTCGGTTTATCTCTTCGGTTATTTGCATTCCGGTCCCCATAATTTTGTTTAATTGAATTAAATCTTTATTTTAAAACATAAAAATTGTTTTTATATGATTTTAAAAATAAATGTAAACGGTAAATTCAATTTCTTATAGACACAAAAATGCAAATATGTTTTAATCAAATGATATTTATAAATAACGGATTAAAAGCGTGACGTTCATTCCATTTTTATAAAACCCAAAAATAACCCGTTGATTAACATGGAAAGTCAGAGATTTTGACATTTTAATGGAAGTTGTTCAGCCAAAAAATTAAAAAGAAAAATTTACGTTTTTTTTATTAAATTGACCTTTTCAACAAATGAATATTTATAAAACGTTCTAATTACCTTTATTGTGTAATTAGCCTTTGGTCATTCCCATAATTTGCCGTTTATTTTATTTCAATTTTTTTACAAACGTAAACTAAATTCAAATTTTGAAAATGATATGAATTTTCTTACGCCTTCGCGAAATTTCGAAACAAAACTTTTAAATTCAAAAGTTATTTTTACAACATAATATTTCAGAACACTAGGTCCAATTTATTATGGTTGCTATAGAAAACCAATTTGTTGGCTAAAATGATTCGTTTAACTTGGCTATTTTCAAAATATATTTGATTTCTTATTTCGGGAAGCCCTGAATTCGTTTTGATGCTATATAATTTTTGCAGAAATGTAATGTACAATATTTGTTGTTACCATCCCATTACTGTTTTATTTTTAAATGTAATAAACGGCATGTCAACTTTCTTTTGGCTAGTGTAGGGAGTTAAATTCAAAAAAAAATCTTTAAATTGAGTGAGAAATGACTTTTAATGTAATTAAGTTCGTGAAATAAGTACCTAAGATAAATTCTTGTGCATCAAAATGATCAATGAAAGTTGTTTTTGCGCCCTCTTTTTTAATTAACCTTTATTCAAACCAAAGAAAATTCTTTTGATTTTTAAAACTAATAATTAACCTCCTATACAGGAATTGAAAGGGAAATTAAATAATATTTATGTAGTAGTTATTACTAACTAAGAAATACGTCAATCTAGTTAAAATTTGAAAATATATAAATAATAACTGCTTCACCAAACCATGATGATGAGAGACAAAACGGTATCATTTTAGTATTTGAAACTACTGATTACGCCATTACTATCAACTGTCTGATCAATCAGATCCACAAAAATAGAAGAGTTTTGCAGACGTGGTTACTCCTATAACAACTGCAATTCCATGTATTGCTTGACAGACAGAGCACTGAGATGATAAAGAAACTTTTGACAATTAAACTTAAACTCTTGGTATCAAAACACAATTACACAGTTTATTGATAACTTTAGTGTACAGAGATGTTAACATATTAAGATGCACAGATCGAGTGAGCACGGAAAGTGATGAACAATAAAAGTGAACGCTGGGCAATGGTCGCTTTGACTATTTATAAACTGGAAACTGCAGTTTCTTTTCAAAAGTCGCTGCTGGAATTAAAGCTGAATTTTAGAGGTATCTGGCGTCAAAAATTGGTTATGAGTTTAAATATTAAGGTTGTTGCTGTTCAGACACATCTCTTAAATGGTATCGTTTTCGATTTTGTTTTTTCCTATGTCAGTTTTATTGCTTATGAATTATGGGTAATTTGGCCTTGTTGGGTGAATTCTAATTTTTTGGGTGGATAGCAGGGTGATCAACATATAATATAACAAGGTGAATTATATAACTCGCATTGGATGAAAACATAACAAACCATTCCAAATCGTAGTCAATGATGAGTCATCGATGCGTTATTTTTATCGCTATTGTCTTCTTAACCATCAAATCAATCTTTATCTTCGAGGAAAAATTACCGCTCTTTATCGTTTTTTGTCATCACTGATCCGCGATAACTTAGTCAAATTAGTCAATGTTTGTTATCATTTTTAGATAGGACAAATCTTATAGCTATTGTAATAGATTTCTTTTTCAGTTAGGTTTAAGTCAGTTCGTTCTTAGATTTCAAACAGTACAGTTCACTTTCAAACCGTACAGTTCTAGTTCATGTTTCAATCAGTTTAGATCTCTCAAGTAATTGTTCACATTTTATTAAGTAAAGATAGTAAAGTTCAGATTGTCAAGTTTGTAATTTAATTTGGTTAAAATTAATAATTGAAATAAAAGAGTAATTGTTTTAAAAAAAAATGGAATCAAGTGGTTTTGTTCTACTCTACATTAATGCTTAAGCCATTCCCCGAAGAGTGAGTATTAAAAAAAAGTAAGTATAACAAATAAAACAAAACTTGTCACGTTACCGATACCCTAAAGGCCCGAACCTTGTATTCATGACCCCTTCCCTAAACTAATCGTTTTAAGTTGATTTTTCAAAGGTTTTTCTTGGTATTCTTAACGAACACCAAGGTCCGACTCTTATGGATATAACATTATAATAATCAAATTGAGGAGCTAAAACTACTCAACAATTGCAATTATTTTGAAAAATTTTCTACAAACAATGATTAAGAAGGGAAGAAATCGGACATAAGTGGGAACTTTCCGTTTAATGTTCTTTTTATGAACATTGATCGCAATAACGAAAGATTAATTAGTAATTGCATATTATAGTTGTAATAAAAATATCATTGATAATGAAGTTTTTAAATTAAGTAATAAAATATCAGTTTTTCGTATAACAACACAGAAAAATCGGGCAAAAATTTGCATCAAAATTTGGTAACATCTCGTTAATGAATTATTTCTTTCGAGCGGAATTCCATCACGTTCAGCATTTAACATATTGGGTAGATGAACCTTATTAAATAATAATTAAAGCTATTCAAACGAAAACAGCTGCAAGCAAATGGCTAACTTTTGAACAGATTTCAGTGCTTAATTTATTGCTATCATGTGATGAAATCAGGATACTCTATATAATTACATAAAGACAGATCAGGACACCGAAATCGTAGTTTTAAACAAATTTATTTTAATGGAAATTAAAAATTTTATAGTTGTGTGAAAGTGATGGTTGCAGTAATGTTTCATTATATTATACGTTAAGAGATTTTAATTTATCTTATGCGTAGAACAAAAATTACTAGGATAAATGCTTGCAAAAATGAAATCATCCATTAAAAGAAGCACTTAAAATAAGCATCACTTTATTATTGAAATAAATCCTTTTTTCTGCTTTCAAATAAGAACGTTCAACCGGTTTGAATTTTATGTCTTTCCGAAATGTCATATTCAAATTTTAGTAAAAAACCCCAAAAACATTGAGCTTAGTTGTAAAATAATTTTTTTATTTACAGTTTCTTACAGAAAAATTATTAAAAAAATTTATCAGTTTAATAAAAAAAAACAGGCAATTATATATGTTATATATGAATTAATACCATTGGTTTTTCCTTCACACAAAGGAGAATGTAAATAAAATGTAATAACATTAAAATAATAACATCAGATTAAATAATCCGAACCGAATTTAAAAGTGTCAAATAAGAATTTTCGGGATTTTAACCCTATTCTATACAAATTTCTACCTTAAAGTCATAAATATGATTATATTAAATAAAAACATGGAAAACTTATCGAGTCATCGACCGAGGTAATAAGTCTTAGAGATTAATAATTTTTAAAAAACCCTTATTGTTTGAAAAATGAGCATGAAATTTATCTCATAAACAATCTTTTAAATGAAAAAGTAGAAATCGAAAGAACTAATCCTAAACTTACCTTTACAGTCGTAACATATTATATTAAGAAGTTTAATCTTATTTCAACAAAAACTAGACAACACGTTGTAAATACTGCAGACTTTAAGTTACTTGTATATTATGAACTAAAAATGATTAAAAGAAGGAGAACATAAATGGATTATGTTAATCTTAATTGACTTTGGTCCCAAAGGATGACAAGAGACAAAAAGTTTTGTATCGTTTAAGTTTTCTGAGAATATTGTGCAATTTTTAAATTTTACTTAATATTTGGGAAAAACCATGTACACGAAACGACAAATTTTGACTGAAAATATATTTTTATTTTTGCACGGCACAAATTAAAAGTTTTAAATTCAAATTTTGTTAAAACTCAAATTTGAAGAAGGTTTCATTAGAAAATCCGATAACTGACATTATTTTATTGGGAACATATCTTTCCCAACCTCTTTCTATCGTGTTTTAAGGACAAAATATCAATTTCAAAATCAAATGACCTTTTAAGACATTTTGTTGTAAACAAATGAGTACAAAATTAATATCGATTTTTCAGAAAAAAAAAATAAATAATTATATTTGCTGAAACGTTAAAATAATATTTTTACACTCCCGTATCGAAACATACGCTTTTCGATATCCATTGAGTTTCGTAATGTTTCACTTTATGGCACTCAGTGAAAATTTTGAATTTTTATTTCATTAGTGAAAAAAACGCACATTACATGATATCGAAGATAAATCTGCTTAACTGTAATGTAAATTATAACAGCCTTCTATTGCTTTAAATCGAAACTTATTTTACATACAGTAAATAAATGTTCCATCCAACAATAAATTGTTCATTTGCCTTATGACCAAGAAATTAAGAGGAAACAAACTATATTAGTTTGAATTCCAGCCGTTAAAGGAAACTTAACAATTTCAGATTTCACTTGAAACATTTGTGAAACATGTCAATTTTTAAATTTCCATTGAAAATAATGAAATTGTAAAAATTTCAGTACTTATGAGTGGAATGTAAAAAACGTTATGTCCTGCTCGAGTGTAAAGTCCTGTTTTTTAACTCTGAAATGATGAAATACTCGCCTTCGGCTTGACAGTCGTTTCACTCGTTAAAAAATAGTTGACATTACACCCTTGGCCTTGTAGCACAAATAACTATTTTATACCATACAGTTGTTTTTAATTCTGAATAATATTTCGATATATAACAACTAGACCCTGGCTTATAATTCTTATATAAGAAGAATGACTAATAATTAGATATTTTACTTTGTCAAAAACAAGGAAAGGTTGTTCGCAAATTCAAAGAGTATTGATTTTGGGTTAATTAATTTCAAAATGAATAAAGTTTTGTATAAAACACAGTCGATAAAGGCCCAATTGTTTAATAATGTCTTCTCTTATTAATTAAGTTGTATAACTAACTATTATTTAACCATTTAATCAATATTAAAATCAGCGTTTTAACCCGAATTCAATTTCAAATACAACAAGCAAAAGCAAAGACACTGTTATCTTTTAATTAAAAGCCTCTCTAAATTGTGTCAATAACAGAATCCATTAATTCATTTCCTGGCTGGTTTATTCATAAAGTGTTTTTGTTTAATTACTTTTGGGGAATCTTTCTGTAATTTCAAGATAAATTACCAAACAAAAACAAACAACAAATATTAATTAATTCAACAATACTCGCGACCTCTGGGTGTCAGAATATTAAAAGAAAGTTCTATGATTCAAATTCTACGAAATAACCCTTTTTCGAAATCAAATTTTCGCAGAAGAAAAATCTTCGTGTTTATAATCTTTTTATAGGTTCTTTGTCTATTTATGCCTTTAAACCTACAGAAATCTTAAGAGAGGATTTTTTTCCTCAGATTCAGGTCACACAATGTATGTGGGTTTTTCAAACTAAACCTACCTTTGGGTTTGTGGTTGATTTATTTATAAAATAATAAATTTTGCTCATATTCAGGTAAATTTATTTTCAAAGATTATATTTTATAAAGGTAGAAAATTAAAATTAATATTTGATATCGGGTATGATTAGATAATAAATAGCTTATAAATTTTTAAAATGTTTGATATTTCTCTTTCTTCAAACAAAGAAAAGATCAAAGAACAAATTTAATATTTCATTTTACAAATCTGAAATTTCTGGCAATGTCATATCAAAAATTATTGCTAGTTTATATTGTCTTTTTTGCAAACTGTCATAAAATGTCAATTTCTGGATTTATATTCTTCAATGAACCTTAGCCTTTTCAGTAACCCGCGTCCATCGCAGATAATTTTCTGCTACCAAGAATGTCAATGAATATGAATAACTATTTAAATTTTATAGTAACTAACCCAGCTCATGTCGTTCTGCCTTAAAATCAACAAATATTTACCATTTATACTGTGGATTATTATGTTAGTAAGTGTATTAGTTTATTTGAAAAGACTATTGAGACAAAATTGAAACAAAATTAATAGTGTTAAACACAAGCAATGTTAAATTATTGTTTAATCGTTTTAAACCTCCTATATCCTTCCAATATAATATTTATTTAAAATTAAATTTAAAAAAAATAATACCTCGGTCTCAACTGTCGAATAACTAGCATCGTCAATGCTATTCGTTCGATCAGACAGGTTTTCAAAGCTTGTATGGAATGCATAGAATCGAAGAGATAAACCGGATCTTTCTAATATGTTGAATATACCCTATTGACTATAAATATTTAATTGTATATTAGAAACCATTTTTTTCGAATACTTTCCAAACATCTTTTAATTGCAATTCGTGTAAGGTCCAACTGTTATCATCTGTTTTGCTATTTGCCTTCTTCGGTGTTAATTCTTCGAGGGAAGAGAAGCATTTTGTGAAGTAAAGACCCATCAGTTCTAGTTCATATTACAATTAGTAAGGATCTCTCAAGTTATTGTTCACTTTTTGTAAAACAAAGATCGTTTAGTTCAGATTGTCAAGTTTGTAATTAAATTCGGTTAAAGTTTATAATTCAAATAACAGTTTAATTGTGTTAAAGTGGAATCCAGTGTTTTAACTTCTTCAACTTTTTGTCATCCTTGTTCTTTGGAGAGATTTTCACTTGGTTTTGTTTGAATTTAATGCTTAAGCCATTCCCCAAAGATTGAGTATTTAAATCAGTAAGTATTACAATTAAACAAAGCTTTGTCTCGTTATTAATATCTTAAAAGCCCGTACCTAGTATTCCTGATCCCTTCCCTTAATTAATCTATCTAAGTTCCAAAAGTAAGAGTTAGAGGATACACGAGTAAAAAGCAGGATTTAACAAATACTATTAATTGGTTGCCATCCATTGAATGTATACAGATGAAAGTTGTGAAGGGGGTGGTCATCTTCGTAGTATGTGTGTTCTTTTTTTATAGCAAAAACCTGTCAATAAATACGTTTTGTATAGAATCTTTTACTCATGGTGTTAATCACATCATAACAAATAATGGTTCGTAAAAGCATGATATTCAATTTCCAATTATGAAAGATTATCAAATGATTAGATAGGGCATTTAAAAAAATAAGATTACGTAAAACCATTTGATTAGATTTATATCGGTAACGGTTGTTGAGTCGTAGAAGAAGAAGTTATCTTTCCGAAGCCTGGAAAAAATAATTCTACACAGAAATTAATAAAATCTGTTAGGTTACACTCCAGCAAATCAAATGTGGTCCATTTCATTTAAATATAAAAAATACAATAAACGCCGCTTAATAAAACCCACGAATATTACGGACAGTCACTTAATCCAGACATATAATCATGGTCACAGAGTGTGTTCAATAAGCGGCTTTTACTGTACTATCCTTGAAATATAGATTTTTTAAGTAATATTCGTATGGAGTTCTTATAATAGTGAAATAAAAAATTCATAAATTTTATAGTTAACATTTTTATTAAACATTTCATTAAATTTTACTTTGTAGTATAATTAAAATCTAGTGTCAAAAAGATTACAATTATTTCTAATTAAATCACAGGAACGAAACCGCCATGACCAACATCCAAAAAGCTGCTGCAACTGACGATGATCTGGGCTGTAATTGACCAACTTTTGAACAGATATCAGTGCCAAATTTATGACACTCCATGTGACTTTTTTCCGTTGACAATATTCGAATCAGGACTTGGACAAAGCCTGCAGACTTTGGATGACATTTGTATCTGGCACTGTTATACACACAGTTCTCGTACGCATCCCTGGCACTGAAATGAGGATAATATTAACAGAAATTATTCGACATAAAACAAATAAATTCATAATCGCATTCAATGATTTTAGGTTCAGTACTCGTATTCAATTAGTCAAAATTAATTTGAGAGCTTATTAGCTTTATTTGATGTGTTGGTAAGCTTCATGAATATGAGATAATAAATTCAACTGTTTTGTTGTTTAAAAAATTTTTACTCATTCTACTCTGCTATTTATGTCTATTAAATTATAAAATCTAAAAACATTGGCAACTGAATAAATTGAATGTTAAATATACGTAAATACCTAAAGAAACGTCAACAAAATAATAATAAAACACTTTGCTTCTCTTCTGATTCCCAAGTGCCACGTGAATACGATTCAAGTAATACAGCTGTATTGTTCTTCTATTACCTAAAACCTATAACTGTTAATGAACAGAAATCCTATTTAAAAATTAATGAATAGAGGGAGTATGTACAAAATGGCATGGTGTTTTGTTATTGGATCAAAATTCTGTATTAATTTTAACTTTTTTATTTTTAATTATCCAATTGTTGCAAAAAATGAACAGAAAAGAAATTTTGTGTAAGTCCGTATTGAAAAGTAGACTTTTTAACTAAAATTGGTTCTATAAAGATTTACTTTACAGCACGGAGTGCGATAATAATTCACGCAAATAGCCAATTTAATGAAATTATATATTGTTGTCATAACCAAATTATTTATTTAATATTTTATTTTGAAATTTTTGTTCCACAATTTGAAAAAACCGTTTTGAACGTTTTATAAGTTATTTTCGAATTACTGGTATTTTTCAGAATTACACAAAATAGCGTTAAATACACATGTGAAATTAGTTACTACAGTACTCATTTACCTATGGTACCATGGTAAATTCGTGTTGTAATAACCTCTATTGTATCGAAATATACTAAAACAGCTTTAAAGTCGACGGAAATCCGTTTTTAAAACCGTATGGACAAAATACATACCAGTTATAATCGATTTAATAATTGGTGTAATTTTGTAAATAAAACACTCTGTTCGTCTAGGAAGACAAGTTCAAAAGCGTGAAATTTATGATGCTAATTTACTAAACTTCTCTGGGTCTATATCTTCAAAAAAGATCTTTAGAGTTTATATGTGAATAATTTTCTTCATCATAATGAAGATTATTAGCAAATTTAGAGGATGAATATTGTCTTGCCTCCAGGACCGACGATGGTTGAGTGCTTATAATTTCTGGAATTTATAGATAGCCAATATATTTATGGGCAAAATATGTATAATTATATTAAACAAATACCACTAATAGTTACGATATTTTGTCCATAAAGCGTGTTTAGGGAAAGTAATAAAAATAAGGTCCTTTGTCTAGAGATAGTTATTGTAAGTGTTTAATGAATCCTTAAGGGATAACATAAATGCAATAACATTATATAATTATGCGAAAAATGTGTACAAATAAACTGATTGTTATAAAAAACAATGAGCAATGAGCTAATCACTCATTCCAATTAACAATGATTAACGAAAGCTTGCTTTGACAGTGCCTATTGGGATGAAAAAAAGGAAGGAAAAAAATCAAAAACTCTTTTTAATGGAAACATTACAACAGGCTTTAGCACTTAGGCAAATAGAATCAGTTTCGCGATAGACATCGCTAAACTCCAAAAACATCCCCTATTGTATAGAGTCCACATNCTTGCTTTGACAGTGCCTATTGGGATGAAAAAAAGGAAGGAAAAAAATCAAAAACTCTTTTTAATGGAAACATTACAACAGGCTTTAGCACTTAGGCAAATAGAATCAGTTTCGCGATAGACATCGCTAAACTCCAAAAACATCCCCTATTGTATAGAGTCCACATTTCCCCCATATCAAACTACATGTGTCTAGGAAGAGGATTTTATTTAAAAGCTAAAGATATTTTAGAGTTCACATAAAGGCATTTTGAACGCTGCTATTTAGATTTAAAGATTCATCTTCTCCCACATGATTTTTTTTTGTATTTATATTTTGGCCAAGGACCATAAAACCTAGAAAAGTCCAGAACGAATATGAATAGAAGAAATGCTATAAACCTGAAACCGGATTGTGTTCCTCTTCACCCCTATTTTACTTATGAGCTTATTATTTTTGGGAGAGCTTATTATTTT
Source organism: Clogmia albipunctata (assembly GCA_001014945.1). Classification (NCBI taxonomy): domain Eukaryota; kingdom Metazoa; phylum Arthropoda; class Insecta; order Diptera; family Psychodidae; genus Clogmia; species Clogmia albipunctata. Next base: position 12,142 of record JXOV01021649.1, read on the forward strand.
TGGAGAGCTTATTATTTTTGGTTGTTGTGAAGCTGTCA
>JXOV01021656.1:0-11490 GCA_001014945.1 Clogmia albipunctata
CAATTGTACAATACAATACAATACAATCAACAATTAACATACATTGAGATTTGAAAGATATAATTTACAGTAGAATCAAAAAGAAAGTGTATTTTTTATAGAGAGAATAATTTAAAGGATAAAAAATACGCAACACATCAATTTCGCTATAATCAGAAACCGTATAAATTATTAAATTAAAAGTTAATCTAAAATGAACCAGTAGAAATGTTAACGTGTTAATTGGTAATTATAAAAACGTATATTAATAATTGAATTAAATGGACTGTGACTCATCTTTAAATGGAGATTCGATGAACGTGTCTTTGTGTGCATTGTGTGTATGATCGTTCACAGCATCAGCTACATATTAAAGGATAATCCATCCGGATCAACAAAACAAATTCGTTGGCTGTTAAAAACATAGAGAAAAAGTAACTACTGTTTAACAAACATATAGATATTTTATGTATTTGCGTAGAGATATATAGAGTCGGTCTTTCAGTACGACAATAGAGTCCAGTTTGATTATTTCAGCAAACAAATCAAAGTCTCTTTAAATGAACCGCAGGATCTTGAGATTTCCAGTTCAGTTACGCAACTTAATCATCTGTATACTTTCATCATTTCAATTGACCATGGTCTTCCAATTGAATGCGCTTCGGATTGTACTCTTATTTATAAATGAGAACCTAATTTATTACTATTATTATTGATATATATATAATTTATTGAATAATTGTAACAGGATAAGGAGGATTTTCACTATAATCCGATATGGATATTTATTATGAATAATATAATGACGTTATATACTGTCCTAAATAATCATATGAAATTGACATTAATTATATAGGTATAATTATACAACAATGTGCGAGTAGCAGTTTTGATTATGGTATCAGCGATTATCGTGACTATCCTCAACTACTTACAACTTATATTATCGTACAACTATACTCTTTATTATCTAAGTTATGTCATAATTATGTTATGCGTGTATGGAGTGGCAAAATAAAAATTTCTCGAAAAGTTTTCTCTTTTATTATATTTTTAGAAAAAAGAAAGAATAAATTTAAAATAATTTTTAGACTCAAACTTGTATTTCAGCATAATATTGATTATTATTAGAATAATTGTTTTTAAAGATTTATATATTTTTTACATTTAATTAGACACCCTTTTAAATATTTGAGATAAATGTCAATAATTGTAGATTTAATAAAATAACGAATTAAAAGATTTTTGTAACTAAAATGGTATTAATTTGAAATGTAAAAGATATATTTAATTTTTTTAGGGTCGATCCAGTGCACTTTTTAAGTGCCTTTTTAAAATCTCTATTTTTAAATGAAACCAGCTATTGTGGTTAATAAAACTAATTTGTGAGAATTATGAAAAACCCTTTCTGGGTCTTTATTTAAAATTAATAATTAAATATTGAAATAAAGTCAAATGAAAAGTATTATACTAGTAAATTTCTTGAAATAAATACGCGATCGGTTAATTGTAGAAACCCAAGTTTGAGTCCAAAAAGGCTAAAAAAGGAAATACAATAGAATCCGGTAAATATGGCTCCGCTTCTTATGAACAACCACTTATAATGACCAACCTCTTAAATTTCCATCAATTACACTGCGTTTGGTTTGGTGTACATATAAAGTCATTGTGAAAATTACGGACATATTGTCGACCGCTTAGTATGAATTATTTTCCATTCCTCTTTAATATCATAATATTCTGCAGAATATTAGATTTCTATATGAATGCGCAATTGACAGTCATTATGACTTGGAGTTTTATTTCAGTATTACATTTAATGAATTTTATTTCTCTACAGATATTTGGTTTAAAATGTTTTCTGGTTTATTTTTATTCACGTTCAAAATTGGCGGTACATTAGCACTTAAAGCGCAGGAGCAATGTTTCCCCTTTTCCTTGAAAAACTGTTCCTGCTTTCTTCTAATTTAAATTTCGAATTTTTAAAAATAAGAGTTATAACTGGATCAACAATTTATAATTTTGAATATGTGGAATTTCAACATACATGATTTGTAACAGATTATTGTAATCATTACTAATATAATGTAATGTAAAAATTTTTTATCTCCAAAATAATTATAAAGGTACATTTTTTATTTTTGTAATCAAATGCATGTATAGTTAATCAAAAAGTAGAAACTGGTCTAAAAATAAATCTTATTATTTACATGATTGTTCGTGGAAGGGTGTTCCAATTTTCACCTCGGAAACTAAATAGGTTTATAAGCAGGATTATTAAATTTTAAGCTCGGAAGCCCCATGAAAGGTTATTAAAAAGCCTCTGCTTTCTTAAAAGGCCTGTTTGATGTTTTTTTTGTTTGTTAACGGTGTGGTTGGAACTTACTTATTCGAAAATAGGGCTCGTGAAACTGAAAAGATCATTTTATTACGCTACGGGTACAAAATTTCTTTCTATGAAACTACATGGAAGATAAAGTCGCTTAGAATCGATTCAAGATATAAGAGCTGTAATTCTTGAAGTAATCAGGGATATGCTGTCTCAACTGTGCCAATTAGTCTTGATGAATTTCATGAAAAGGATTTGGTCCTAAAAACGTTATCTTGCGGGATTATTGCCCGATATATAATACAACACAAAACCCTAACTAATGTAATTTAAGATTCACTTAACGAATTCGATATTTTCTTGTATAAATGATTACTGATTACTTTTTTTATAAATATTTTTTCTATGTAATTTGGTTATAGATTTCTAGATTCCAAATGCTTTTACATTTGGAAAAGTATCAATATCGAATAATTAAGATTCGATACTTTAAAAAAGTAATCAGTAATCATTGATATCGTTATTTGACATCACTTCTTCTTCTTCTTGTGCCGTATCCTATCGGACGTTGGCGATCATGTTTGCAATGGCTATTCTGTTCGCTGCCGCTCGAAATAATTCTATGGACGTCTTTCCTTACCAGTGTCGGAGATCCCTCAGCCATGATATTTTTCTTCTGCCTCGAGGTCGTCTTCCTTCTATCTTGCCTTCTATTATGAGTTGCAGTATTCTGTATTTGTCTTATATAATTGATATTTACTTCTTACTTATTAAGTTAATTTTGATACTGAAACTCCAAAAATTCCATTTAGAATCCCTTATACGATATCATATAAACTATGCAATATACGTACATATTTCTAGACCAGCTCAGATAAAAATAATAAACAATTTGATTGTCATTTCAATGCAATAATAAAGCAAAGAAATAAGTTTTTATTGATAAATAATAAATAAACTTATATAAATATTATATTATAATCTTATATAAAGATCTGCAACGGAATGACTGATTTAATTACTGAGTTTTCTTAATGCTTTGTATGCTTTACTCAAACTTTTAACGTTTTAATAAAATACAAATTTGTCTTAATTTAATAAAGAACACTCATAAATTTAGAGATAGTTTAAAATTTCGAAATTTCAAGTAGAAAGCAACCCACATACTTTGTACAGAATTTTCTAATTACAGAGAGCAATATCGAAGCTCAAGGTAAAAGTTTGAAATCACAATTGAAAATAGCACATAAATTTTAGATTTGGTTAGTGTGTGGAGATAATCAAATAATAATTGGAGAAAAAGTGGGGAGGAATAATTTAGGGGTGGCAGAAGAGGGGACACGGGGGATGAATGGTGGTGGTGGAGCTAGCAGGAAGGAACTTTTAACGAGTTGTGTTGTTGCCGGCAGCGAGGTTTATTTTATACAATAATAAAGTGCGGAACTTTTCCGAGTGAAATATTTTCAACAAATCATTGCACTTGACAGGTTTCATATTGAAATTTTGCAAAAAGTTCTCGAGTGAACTTTACAATAGAATGATTCATTGTAAAAGGTTTAGCGTGTCAACACTGTAAATATTACATGTTTAATGAATGCTGTCCCCTTGTCTAGGCTTGTTCTGGATAGTTTTGTGGCTAAATTATGTCTGCCATGTGTTTAGAATTGCTTTTCGAAGGCTGTGCCGATCGAATCTTTTTGTTCCCGGCAAATCGGAGAAAACGGTGACACTCTGGAATTTGTGTCGGGCTGTAAAGGGACCACCGCTGCTTGCAGAGATCTGTGCGCCTCTGTTCAACAGAGGGGAACACCACAGATAGTGAAAGAGGACGTGACCACAGATCCAATGGCAACTCGAGCCAATGAAATCAAATTTAATGGCACGAAAAGTTTATAATTGATTACGAAAGTTGCCCAAAGCGGGGTTTAATTCTCTATACATCCATTGGCATAATATAGGCACATGTGGACCCATTTAGTTTCCAATTAGAATTATTAAGGCATTACGACCGATCCGAAGAATGAAACAACAGACTATGACTCGGCACTAAATTTAAGATTATTGTTTCGAACAAGGATTACACTTGTCATGTCAAACACTTACTTATTCCAGATGTTTATTCAAATTAGTTGATCCCTTTGGTATTGTCAAGATATTAAAAATTATATATATTTTAGTACATTAAAAATAATCATTGCTTTATGTTATATTGTAAAGAACAAAGCTTAGTTTTGCATTAATTATGACCTTTATTAAAATATGATTTTACCCAATAATAATTAACCGATTTTTTTAAATGGTGTTTTAACTGTAAATCTTTTAATCTAAACATAATCTGTAATAGTCTACGATTAGCAATAGAGCAGGCGTACGAAAGGCCCAATCAACATCCTGTGTTCCCTAAGGTAAAGTGAATGGAAAGACTAAAATTCTATAAAAACATTCTAAGCATTTGAACTGCTCATTTATAATCATCAAATTGTTTTCAGTTTCAGATAATATTTATTTTTCAATTCTATTGAGAAAAAAATTCGAAAATGTGTTCTGGAGCCAACGTCAAAGAATTGGCCGAAATATAAGACTTCCATTTCACCCACAGACCTGGTGTTTTGAACATGATATGGTTGGCGACCAGAAGTGATAAAGATGTTCTAGAGGCAGTTGCAGGGCGTACCTTTCATAAGGTTCTAAAATGGACGAAGACGAACGTACTTGAGGTGACTACTGAAGAAACAGAAACAGTGCTGCTAGTGTCCAAACACAGAAAAAGGCAAATTACTATACGTATTAGACATAGTACGATTTCAACAAAAGAAGCAATTTAATATTGGAGTATATTTGTAAACGAGACATCAAAATGATTAAATATCTCATTGAGGTAATAAACCTGGAGAAAAACGATACATTACGATAGGAAGACTTATATTAAATTTTGACGATCTAGGTAGTACAATTTACTTCCAGCTCCAATACCGGGTTACTGGACAATGTGGGCAATAGCAACGAAAGTGATCTCTGAATATTCACCATTTCGACCATTACAAAAGATATAGCTATTAAATGACAATAGCTGTGGTTAAATGAAAACCAGCATAAAGCCCTCTGGATCAGGCGTCTTATCTCTGATATAAGGCGATGGTGGATATGGTAAGGTTAGTTTCTTCCTTTTTAGTGGGCATGGTAGCTATTTCAAGCTCTTTAAATTAAGGGATCGATGAAGCTTCTGTGATGAAGAAGACTTTTCCGAATATATGATAAACAGATGTCGAAGATTCAATGCGAGAGATATAAGCTTAAATAGGGGTCAAAGTCAAGCCAGAAACTGTTGCCGACTTTCTATTGTTCAACGCAGAATTGGTCTTAAAGATGACGAAGTTATAGGGATGATACAACTGTAACGATCAGGAACTGTGGGTTTATGGTATGCAGATGTTCCTGCGTTACTGTAGCGAGTAGTGGATTCCCCAGAGAAGCTGGCTGGATGGTCTGGAAGACCGGGCCAGAGGACTGTCCAAGGAGTATGAGCTCCCAGGAATACTAGTCGTTGTTGACGACTGAACAAGAGTGATTCGTCAGGCCTCGATATTTATTTAATTTTTATACAAAGGATTATTATATACAAGATTATTAAATTATATTTACAAAAAGATTGAAAAGGAGGGAAAAAGGAATTGTTGAAGGAGAGGAGCAATGTTGGAAAACAGGAATTGCTCCTCGGGTTTTTTGGATGTAGTGGTGAACACTGCATAACTCCCCCCTCCCCAAGTGGGTAAATTCTTGGGAATCAGCGCGAGCCAGTGTCCACATTATCCAAAATTGTTTTTCATATGATGAAAACAAACAATGTTGGGCAATGTGTGAAGAAATAGTATATAGATCATCCGCACAGCGTCACGAGTTTTTGGCAATTTCTTACTTAACCCCAAAATAAAAAAAAATCAGCCTATTTTACATTAAATAGATATTGTTAGTATTTACATTCTTAAAAGTAACCTAACAACACTTACCTTGTAATTGTATTTACTTTATGTTTTATGTGTAATGTCTAATGTTGGGCTATAAATTATAAATAATGAGAAAATGTAATTGCTTTAACACATTTCTGGAACTGTTCCTAGCACTGTCATTATAATGTTTATGGCGATGTTTTTTAATTGTCGGCCATAAAATTGGGCAATTAAGCTTGACGCATTTAAATTTAATTTGTATTAAAGTGAACAGTTTGAGCATTATTAGGATATTTTATTGATGATGATTCGAAGCATCTCGCACCTGGGGAAGATTTCCATTTATTTCAGTCATAATTTCAATGTTTAAAGGTTATTGGTGCTAAGAAAGCACTTGAACATCTCCAGCTGCGTTTGCTTTAATTATTCAAGCCAATCAAAAGTCGCACAGCAGAGGTAAATTAAGAGCAAAGTTCGCTCCTTTGGCACCAAAATCAATTTTGCCGTTAATATATCGACATCAACTACATTTATTGGCGGTGCCAAAGTCATTCATCCAATATGGTTACAGGGGGTTAGGGTAGGGTTTCTAGCTTTTAGATTGATTTCTTGGTAAATAATGTTACTAAACAATTAATTACCCTTCTACAAATAGGATTATTGATTTTTGGTATATGACTTTTTGTTAGGAAAAACTGTTTTCTTTGATACGTAAAATAATTATTTCATTTTCATGATTAAGGCCAAAATTATGAACTTTGTTCTGATTATATGTACTTATTCTTCAAATATCGGGCTAAAGGTAATAAATGGCAATGAAATTGTTAGCTTTTATTTGTAGTAAATATTATCATAATCATTTTGGCCCTTCAACCCAGATCGGGTCCTAGCTTCCTTCAAAGTTTGCCTCCAATTGTCTCAGTTTCCAGCTGATGCTTTCTAATCATAAACTGCCAACTCAGTCGCGTCCTGGTCCATATTATTACCCCACATGCCCACAGCCTTCTCGACTTTATGAAGACGACCAAGTGTATTTCTGTACAGTTGGTACAGTCCAAAGTTATATTGTCGTCTCGAGAAAATGTTGCATAGAGTTTTTCTTCCGAAAACGGCTAGCCGGTTTCCATCCGCCCTCGAAAATCTTGCAGCCGTAACAGAACACACTTCTTATCACGGTTTTGTATAACATCACTTTTGAGGTCCATGAAAGGATCATTGATATCATGGCATTTTCGCTAGTATTATTCTTTTAATTATTTCAGTCGTATTCTCGCCATTTGTAATTATGGAGCCAAGGAGGTTAAACTATTAACTATCTCTATTCTTTCGTTGCCTATATTAATGTATTTGCGCACTTTACTTTTAGTTTCCTCCCTGTCGCTTGGAACCATGGGCCTGTAGTAAATATAATAATATACATAATGAAATCCGTTATACTTTCTTTAAACTAAATGATAATTTTATAAATTGTTTTTGACATTAAAAAAGTAAGTTAGCGAGATATATTTGGTTTTGGTTGCGAGAACTAAGCCATTGATTGTCGAAAAATGTTGCAAAATGTCGCAAAAGAGAGACTGAAGTAGCGTAGTTGGTTAAACGTCGCGTCACAAAATTGGAATTGTATAATGCGGTGATTTTTTATTTGCCATAATCAACTAATAATAACGATTTGAAATTAATATTTGTTTAAATACATTTACAAAATAATATTTCCGGCCCCAACATTCGAATAACTGATGTCGTCAACATTATTTGTTCGAATTTAGACGGGTTTTCAAACCTTCGATGGCAAATACGTGCCAATAAAATGCCTTCTATTTAGAATCATCAGCTCTAAGACTAATCACATCATAATAAATAATGATTCGTAGACTTGATATTCAATTGTGAAAGTTTCGCAAATGAATACATAGGGCATTTGACTTTGATTGGGTAAACCAATTGGTTAGACCTCCGCAAAGGGCAATACGCTGAGCTGCGGAGGGCAGAGATATGAGGGAGCACAATAGTTCTTCGGGAAACATTGAGGGAACCAGAACAAGAGGTTGTTGTCCTACCAGATGACATCATTGAGCGAGCACGATCTCCAGAGGCGCCAATCGAAAGAGAGATAAATTTGACATAAAATATACGAATTTTATAAAAGACCAAAATATAATATCTTGAACAAAATATCGTCTTAAACGAGTTTTATAATTATTCAGATCAAACAGTTGATTAATTCGAGATAGAAATACAATTTTATAAAAATTAAAATAGGTGAAGTTTAAAGGTTCTTTGAACCACCTTGAAAACTCTTATAACAACCCTAAGTATTTGTTAATTTACCTTCCCCCGTGCCACTCAAATTGTTTTTGTTTGAGCAGGAAAATACGGTGAGCACTTGACTTACATCGAAATTAGTAATAATATTTATTTTTAATAAAAATGATTGTTATTTCAATAATTAAGTAAAGTCCTCGACGAACGCATTTCTGGCAACCCACAATTACAGGCTCGTTTTATGCTCTTTACAATGAAGTGGTTATAAATTTATTAACAGTTCATGACAAAAGTTATTACAGTAATCAATGGCACTCCACCTTTAATAGATTTGTTCCATTAATGCGATGAAATTGGAATTTTATGTAAAAAAGCAGCATTTCGTTTGTAGATTTAATAACGTCAAGCAGTTTAGTGAAATTACTTTTACAGCAGAGCATAATTCGTGGCAAGCAAGTACTAACCGTTATTCTGACTAGAGCGAATCGCAGGTGCAACAGTTAGAGCTTAGCGAATATTTACCTGACAATGTTCAAGTTTTACTCAAGACTTGAGCTAATTTAAATACCAAATGATCATTAAGGAAATGGCTTGATTTGAATAATGAGCAATTTTGTACTCGTTAGCTAAAACAAAGGTAATTTTATTAAATTTATTTTAACAGTTGTCGCCTAAATGCCAAGTACTTATATTGATTTATCTCAAGGATTTAATATAAGCACCCGATAATACATTAAAATTTAAAACATTAAATGATATCAATTTATTCACAAAAACACAAGTATATTTCAAAATAAATTTCATTTAAAAGGCAATTTGATTCAATTTGCATACAAAATGAGTCAATTAAATACAAAATTAAAACGTATTAAACGGTAATTGAATGCAATCCAAGGATTCAATATGAGCAAATATGAATTTTAAAGAGGATACATTAAAAGGGTTATATTCCTCTGAATTATTTATTATAAATTGAAAAAATAAGATATATTTTGAGAAAACAAACTGTATTTAAGATTGATACATAAAAAATTCTTAGATGATTAAAAAAAGCAATTTATTAATTTATGCCAATTATTTAAGAATTTATTTTAAATGAAGTAATAATTCAATTGGTGTTCAATTCCACGGAAAACCAGTACAATTATTCCATTATTTGATTTCGCTGAAACAATCGTTTTGTAATGAAAGTTAAGCAATTTTTAATTAAGCTAATTATGAAACTTTTTCTCGGGCAAAGATAAGCATCCTCGACGATGCGGTGCCCTGCGGATAGAGAATGGTACTTCCCTTATCTTGGACTGGTGAAGGGCGTTAATGGAAGGCGGAAAATGAAGACCAGCACACCATAGAAGAGTTGGACAGTCGATGAGTCAGACTTTATCAGCGGATAAAATTAATTAATTAATTAATTGACTGACTCGACCGATTCGATTCGTTTCGTTTCCCCAAAACTTACCCTTCACTGCAGCTGGCCAGGCAGGAGTGCTTATTAAATTGACTCCTCTCCATTTATCCTGCAGGAGAAGAGCTGGCTCAATTCTGGGGGATTATTTTCACAAATTGACGCATTTCAAGTATCAGAAATTTGCTCGACGTGCATTTGATGTAATAAGTATTAGAGGAGTAATATCATATATAGGGTAAAATCTATCTTTATTTATATTTCATGGCATTGCATCCTGGAGCAGACACACGGAGAGGCTGGCAACTTTGTATGAAATATCAGTTTCAGCGATTCACCGAACAGTATATGCAACATGTTTTGTAGAAGAACCTGTCAATTACTAAATGGGAATTTTCAATGTAACTGGAGGCAGTTGCCAATTTATCAAAGAACTGTTCGGTATTAAAATGGCTTAAATGTACTCTATTCAGCCCCTGTGCAACCACCATCGACCGGTTGATAATGGATTTTACAGAATACAGAACTCACATTGATTATTAAAAATAATTACTTGTCAATGATCTATAGTAGTTCCTTTATTGGAAAATATTCAGAACTCAATAGTACTGAAGGGTTAACGATTTTACAAACAATCTTGAGGATAAGCTTATGGTTTTCATGTAATTGTATAATATAATAACTCATTAATTAATAGTTATTTAAACAACGTGTAGGAAAAATGAACCACAATTAAACTCAAGTAGAGTTCTACAAAACGAATGAAATGAGTTTTCTAATAGATACGAGTGTTTAATTATGTGTTTTTCCAACCAATTTTTTACAAAATTTTATACAATTCACATATTTATAAGCTATTTTTTGGCGAAATATGAAGTAAGGAATAAGAAGACAACCCAGCACTAAATTTAGGTCTAAACACATACAATTAAAGAAGGAAGTTGTCAAGTGAATAGAAATTTAGGTTTCAATTTTCCAATACATCGCGGATAAAGAGCACCAAGCACTGTATCACTTATATTCTTGTAATAGCACTTATCATTTAAACCTCATTTANTTAATTACTACAATTACGCGTACTCAGCCGTAATTTTGCTAGGCCAATAATCATTTTGTTTCAATTTAAACACAATGGTTGACATATTTAATTTAAATAGTGAATAAATTTGCTTGTTATTTGGTGTTAATTTTAGAAAATAAACCAGTTCATTGTCTCTTAAAGGATAATTATTTTTCCTTTGAGTATTGAGGGTGGAAGGAATGTTTAACTGGACTTCATTTTAATTTTTATGATAATTTAATTTTTAGATTAATTTATTTTCATACCGAAATAAATCTTTAATAAAAAGAGAGCATTCATTCAATGTCATGTACGTAGTAGTACCCAATTGCTCGTATAATCTCGTAAACTATAAGTGATATCGCTGTACTTCTTTTTTATTTTTCTAAATCACCTCTATCTATTACAATGTATTTAGTACATTTCCTAATCAAGTCCTTGATTCCGCCTTAAAAGTATTCCAAACTTTTTTTGGATATTGCATCAAAATGGCCACCTTCAGGTCACT
>JXOV01021690.1:0-12647 GCA_001014945.1 Clogmia albipunctata
CCATGTATGAATCTGTCAATAAAGTATTATACATTATAATACTCGTAAAGAACCAATATTAATAGATTACATACGATTTTCAAAGTCTTTGTCGTCTAGATCTAGAACTCCATATTACTAATCGAATACCACGGATTTTAATTACGGAAAAGAATTTTCACTGGAGTACGTTACCTTTTTAGTCGGATCACATCGAGAAATCTTAATTGGTTTCTGGAAAATCATTTAATCAATTTAGTCAAAAGTTTGGTGTGTGTAATTTAAACGCGCGACGGATAGTTAGATGTTAATTTATTTACGACTGAGAAAAAAAAAATTCTACACTCCACTAAGGAACCTCAACCAACGGATTTTAGACTTCTCAAGACTATTCGGTTTTCAGTGAATTAATAGTTAATTAAAAGCACCTAGATCGGTGGTAAGCGGATCTAGTCAACCCGATATAAATGATGATATAAATGGAAACTTTTTCGCGCTGGAAAAATATCCACCCAGAATTCGATCCCACGACCTCGAGGAGGCAGTCAAGGGTCAAGGGTGCTAAGTACTTGATAATTCTTCTTCATGTGTCGTATCCTGTCGGACGTTGGCGATCATGTTCCGAGTTTCGGAGGACCCTCAGCCGTGATAGTCTTCTTCTGCCTCGAGGTCGTCTTCAATCTATCTTGCCCTCTATTATAAGTTACAGTATTTTATATTTCGAATTTCTCAAAATATGTCCCAAAAAATGAAGTTTGCGGATCTTGATGCTGGGCCCTGCTATAGGGCGAGCAAAAAAACTCACAATTAATTTCTAGAAATTAAGTAAAAAACGGTGTATGTATTCAAATACGTGCCAGAATATATTTGGAAATTTACTACTTGATATTAGTTAATTATAAGATAATAAGAAAAGAGTCATATTAATATTTCGGGAATGTTTAATATTTTTAGGATTAAAGATACGGTTTACAGTAAAATTTATGTAATTTTTTACTTGATTTCAATAAATTTATTATATGAGAATTTTTTAAATATTATTGACCTTAAAGTAACTTATATAAATTTAAGATCTGCTGAATATTTGTTCGATAAAAATCGAACAAAATGATTTTTGGGAAGAAGGTTCCCTAAAGCGATTTCCGAATTTGCTTTGATTTTTGTGATATTTGTTTTATAAATGATATTAATAAAGATGGGTACTCGAATGAAATAAAACGAGATATGAATATCAATTATCCAATTTTTCCATGAAAGTGTGCAGGGAGGAGATCCACGTGCTTTTTGCACACAAAATCATTTTACTTTCACTTTCCATTGTAGTGTGGGTGACTGACTGTGTGTTTATTTGGTACAATTATCCAATTTTTATTTCCAGCATTTCCTCGACCACAAATAGGAGTTTTTATGGCCTTCCTTCGTATACTTTTGTGCTGTGTGCTATATAGCAAAGTGCCGACAGTCTCTATATACCAGTGTTATATACAAAGTAAACGTAGAATAAAGAAACATACATAAACACTTAAAAAATTGAATACAAAAAGGGGGAATATTCAGAAAAATTAAAATACATACATAGGTTCTGTAGTATCATTTGCAATGTATACTTATATAGGGTGTGTATAAACGTGCAGCAACTGGTGGCAAATTCTCTTTCTGGCTTTTTGCGAGTGTTTTTATTACTTTTGAATCAATTTTTCATTCATGATTATGGTAGTAAAAAAAACGTAACGTGAGGTTGAGGTCGGTCATGGAGAAAACGTACTACAACGGAATAGGTGAAATAAAAAATATACTAGGTTTATTACGGTACATAAAAAATATTTTGCAAATTACCATAATTATAAGGGGAATCATAAAAAGGTTGGCATGTTTCTCAATGTTTTATTGTCAAGTGATGAAGTTCTTTTCTTATCTTTTCGATCTAATGCAATGGTTTTCAATAAATATTCAAACAATGTATAGTTGAGAATTTTAGATTGTTGCAATATTTTATAATTTACTTATTTAACTAGTGAAATTTATATATACCCGCTTTGGTAAAGAATCGTGTATAAGTATTTAATTTCCGAGCCTAAAATTATTCCCTCCATTTTATACTAAACAGATTTTAAGATTGGATTGGTAAAAAAATAATGAATTTCCAAAGCCGCACAACCCTTAGTTGTCCAGATTATTAAATGTCAAATAAGTAACGTCATCAGCCGAACTGTCATTCATCGGTTTAGAAGCATTAAACAAAAATCCGGCTTGAATTATATAGTTATCTAGATTATATTATTGGATTATATATTGGAAATTATCAAATCAAAATTAATGACCGCGCTAAATCACGTTACACTACCACTACTAGCACAGATAAAAAGCTTAAAGTCCATTAAATTTAATTCACTTGTCAAAGTGAGTCAATACATTTAAAACGAACAGAAGGTAAGCTTACGCAGTCAGACGCAGTAAAACAGTGCTTCTAGCTGGCGCAGCATAAATATTTAAAGAAAAATAACTGTGTAAAATACAAATAAGAATAAATATTCACTAACTTAATATTCAAATTTTGGCAAATTATTGTAAAATAGGAAATAAAACAATTCAATGAGTTTCATTCATTCATGACGACCCCATCGGACTTTTGACTTGATATAATTTCTAACTGGATTGATTTTATTTCTTCAAAAACCCAAATTTATTCCTCTAATTGGGCATTGTTCACGATATCAGAAGCATAAACAAATTTTTGATAATTAGAACTTTGGTGTTTTATTATTATTACATTAGACCCATATGAAATCCCTCATTTTAAACCACAAGTTTGGAAATTTAAGAAATGTATAGGCTATTGTTTTGGAATTGTGAATATTTTTAGAAACGTTTCTTTGAAAACCAAACAAGTTATTTCAATCCAAATTTGATTGAATTTCAAGTGAAATCATTCGATTCTATAATTTAATATTCTAGGAAATCGTCCAAATTGGTTAAAATATACCTTAAATTTGAAAGGTAATAATTTCCACACAACTATGCAAATTAAAAAAAGATAAATAAATTGAAGATAAAAAATTGTTGATGAAAAATCATGGTTTTAAATACTTTTTACTGTAATGAGTATAATTTTTTAGAAAAAGGATCGAATTTGAATGATGACAAAGAAATCTGTAATAATAAAAACATCTATAGTGAACTCAAAATTCGAATTTTAACAAAAAGAAATGCAAATCTTACCGTTAAAATGTGTGTTCTTTATTTTTATAAGATTTGCATTAACATGTTTTAAGGGATGCTTAGAAAAATCAATAATATAAATGTATTGTATTTAATCAGTTTCTATACTAAAATAAAATTCTAATTTAGTAACCCAAGAGCCCAATCTGGTTTGAATCGCTTCAAAATTTTTCTAGGTTGACTATTGTTAATTTGATTTTATATTTTGTGTAATTCCGTATCGAAAAGTAGCCTTTTCATAACGTGTGGTAATATTTAAAAATTTTCTCGCAAATTAGTCGCCAATTTAATGAAATTATATATTGTTATCTTAACCCACTCTCTACAAATTTATTATTTAAATATTTTTATTTGAAAATTTGCGGGCGATCCCATCTCACTCTAATAAACTTTATCGACTGTAATTTTAAATTTAAATATTTTGTAAGAGTTCTATCCCTCTCCAATCAAATCAGATTTATTTAAGTGGTGGTTCTCAATCTAATTTGATTAGACACTCCACACTGTGTCTTACTTGTTCCACAATTTGAAAAAAAAACTCTGTGGACGTTTTTATTAGTAATTATACATTAACTAAAATAGCATCTAATACACATCTGAAATAGGTTGTTATAGCACTCAATTACCAATTTTTCGGGCTATAATAACCTCTATTTTAACACTTGTATCGAAATATACTAATTTCACTAATGAATAAAGACAAATTCATTACCTTCTAGCAAAATAGTTCCAATGTCAAAAACGGTGTCACAAAAAATACTATTGTCTTATTTTATACCAAAGTTACACCGTTTTTAAGTTTAAAAACCAGGTATGTTGAGGATATTCTCATCCACAAACGCGGAACAGCAGCACAAATTTTGTGCGGATATTCTGCGGATGTCTAACAAACCATTTGGACCAATCAAGAACGAAAATTTCACTTGGTAACCAGATCGGCCAAAGCGGAAAGATTACTTTTCATGTAACATAATGGACCAGTTTTTATTTTTGATTATTTAATATTTAATGAAGTTGTTAAAAAATCTTGTTTTGTTTTTGCAACAACGAAAAGGCTTTTGTGATTTTTATATAAAATTTCAAGCATCCACAGATGTGAAAAACTCGACATCCCCAACATCCCTGTTAAAAATAACATTCAGCTTGGTTTTTCAATTTTTTTTTTCTTATTAAATACATTTGACTTTTTGGAGTAATCTATTGCAGCCCAATAACTTCTTCTTAAAATAATCGCCAAGCATCTTATTTAGAGAAAGTATGAATATTGTTTAGAGAATTCTTTGTTATCTGAGATAATAAGAAATTCACTTAGTGGATTTCTTAAAGATAACAAAATATGATTGATATATTAAGAAGATAAAAATATAATCAGCAAATTTAAGAGAAAAATAAAAATCAAGTCATGTTGAATTACACGAAATATTTAACAATAAATTGGCACAACATTGTAATATTGCGATTTGCTAAATAAAAATTCAACGACGTTGATGTTATTATTATAATTTAGCATGTGTTTTAATTTTTTGGTATCGTTTGCATTCATAAATGATGTCCAACAACACCCGAAAAAATTAAACACGCTCCAGAATACGAAAACAATTTCGAAATAATAAAATAAAAATTTCTTTTGTTAAATTTGAAATTGTGCGAATTTCGCGCAGCGGAAGTTCTCCTTTCTCCCGAAAATTACACGCATTGGAAACACCAGCCGATTCGTGTTCAACCATTGTTCCATTCATCGGAAGATGGTGGTTGACGGGCTGGGCTGAGCTGGCCAGAACAAAAAAAAGCCATGCAACACATGGTGGAGTGGAGGGTATAAAATTACCAGAAATTTTAATAATTTGCAGCTAATAACCACGTTGCGAATGTTGGTGGTTACAGGATTTGGTGATCGTGAGAAACTGAGAACCCGGCTCAAAACTCATCGATCGCTATTGATTAATTATTGTTCGTCGCGTCCGGGATCGAATTTCATATCTAGTCGGTTTTCGCGAAATACAACGAAATAGGTAGAGATTGTAATTAATATATCTATAAAAGAATAAGTCGATAATTTAAGAAGCTTTAAATATTTGGCTAATTGTTTTATTGGTTAATGTCCATTTTTAAATTGCGTGCAATCCCATAACCAAAAGTTTACTTTTTGACATTGGAAGGAGATTCATAATGTGCTACTTTTTGTTACTTATTTAACTAGTATCAAAAGAAAGTCATAAACTAGATTGTATCAAATTTATCTCTAATGATGTGATCCCGAACTTTGATCTGAAGATCTATTGTGCTTCCTCATATCTCTGCCTTTCGCAGTTCGGCGTATTGCCCCTATAAGTTTCCATCTCTGCGAAGGTCTAGCTCTAACCAATTGATTTACGCAATCGAAGTTGTCAAATGCCCTATCTCGTGAAAGATTGACAATTAAATGTCAATAATATTAATAAATTGTTATTATTAGTTGAAAATGGCAAATGAATTTTGAAAATAAAAAATCACTGCTTTTACTGAGATTTGAACACACGATTCCAAATTTTGTGACGAGACACTTAACCAACTACGTTATCCGGCCTAAAACTATCGAAATTAAGGCACCATGCATTTTTTTGGTTTTTTTCGTAAAAAGTCGATTATTAGAAAGAGTACGAAACTGATATATATTTTTTATTTACTTTGTTTATAATAATAAAAACACTAATTCCTCAAATACATATTTGAACAAAATCAGTATTAATTTCAGGCAAAAAGAATTAATGAGATTCATAAAATTCATGGAGGTTTTTTCAAGGAATTGTATAACTTTTTTTTTTAATTGAATAAACTTTGGAAGTTCTTTGTGGACGGGTTAGATTAGAAACCAGACTGTGCGTAGAGGAGCCGATGTTTGAGAGAACCCCCTCACTGAAATGATTTTCGGGTTATAATTTTGAAATAAAATTGTAAATTAATAATCTACAAAAGATTAGAAACTCATTATTTGCATTTCGAATCAATGTTCTAATTAAGCAGCTTAATAAACTTTGAATAAATGAAAAAAACGCTTGTAAGCACATTATAACCGACAAATCATGGTCAAAAAGATGGTTTTGATTGAAAGAAAGTTATTGAATTTTGTTCCCAGAATATTCTTATACTATTTGTGATACAAGGTTGTAAAATCGATATTTAAATATCCTAATCAGCCATCAATACGTATAATTTTGTATTCAAATCAACATTTCGTATATCCATCCAATGAAATTTTCTAAAACGAATTTATTTATAAATAATAGGGTCAGGTTTTAAGAGAATGAAAAAAGTGACTTTGAAAATATTAAAAAAGAAAAATAGATAGTCTTGTACAAAACAGAACTATGGATTATTAAGCACAGTTCTTCTTGATTTTCAATAATTGTATTGTTAATTACATAAATAAATATATTTAAAATTTGTTATAAATACACCCTGACGAATACTGTAGTTTTAGTAGATTTTTTGTCAGGAAGTTTAAGATAATAATTCAGTTAAAGTTTACAGGTTTTAACAATAAATCTACGAATGAAGTTTCAGTATAGGCTTAAGGCCGCTGCGATCTTTTGTCTTTGTAATCATGTCCCTTCATTGTTATCTTTCCAATCGTGTACTTCAAGAAGTCGTTCTGCTGTTTCGTGCTACCATTGATTTTTTGGGAATCGGTTTCCATCCACCTTGGTTACATGTCCTGCTCATCGTAATTTATTTAATTCCACAAACCTCAGCATGTCGGCGTTGTGATCCTGGTACAGCTCATAGACCTTTTACCTGTGTAGGATTCTCCATTATCGAATACCGGCCCAAATCCAATTTATGTTCTTAAAACATACATTTTAATAAATCAATATAAATTTTCCTTTAAATATGACCAGAAATTTAGCATTGAGTTTTCGCGGTGCTGTAACCTTTATCAGCTACGAAATAAACGTGTACACTTTCTACCTGAATTTCCACGGTTCAATTTCTCTTTAATAGCTTCGCAGCGCATTCATTTATGAATGGATATCGAAAACCGAATTTCCGTTAATTCACATAGGACAGAGGCAATTTAAACTGTGTTCGAGGGTAAATTGATGCCATGAACTTTAACACTTTGGCTTCATTGCTTTGGGGATACTTTGTTTGGTTTGGCACAAATGGCCAAAAGCAATCCGGATTCAATTTTAAATGTCAATAATAAAATTAGCGATAATCAAGCGTGATACGCGAATTAATGTTGTATTAACCTCAAAATGAGGATATTGATTTTTGGCCAGGCAATTAAAATTTAAACATTAAATGTTGGTTGATTTTGGATAAATCAATAAAATTGTAAATAAATGTTGGGCTTAAAAAATAATCGAATTGGTTATTATTGGGTAGAGTTTGAATTTATTGTGAAATATTTATTATGATTGAAGTACAAAATAGAAAGATATTTAATCTACCTTACTTGTTTGCCCCTTGACCTCCCCTCCCCCATGCAATCTGCCATGGCGGATACCGTCTCATTTACTTATTTGTAAGTTAGTCTCCCTAATTTAATTTGATTTTTTTAACAAGGAAAATAACTAAAATTCATATTTATAAAGAGCAAAATTTCATCAATGAATGTTTAATATCAAATTAATATACACTTCGATACAAGTGGTTGAGTAAATTTTCCAAATTAATTTAAGTTAATTAAAAAATTTTGCATTTAATACAAATTAGGACTTTTTAAATAAATTCCTTGGTAAGAAATAATGAAATTGTAATTTCTTAAAACAATAATCATTGAAACCAGTATAAAAAAATCTATAAATTAAAAATGTTTTCATAAATAAAATTGTTATACTATTGCACACCTTTTTAAGTAGGAAAATTTGGAACGTTTCCAAAGCGCTGTAACAAGTTTTAATTTTTTTTTTTTTTTTGATAATTTTGATTTCGCATTTTTCTTGTATAACATTAAAGTTTTCTCAGTCAATGTGTTTTCTATAGCACAATTGCTTTAAAGAATGCTATAAAGAATTCTTTTCCTTTTTTATTATTAAAAAATCGCCTCCGTAAACAAAATTAATAATTTTTATGGAGGTTCTTTTGATTCAGTTTTTACTGTAAAACGTTTTACATGAAATGAAAGGGAAAATCGTACATTTTGAAATTTGAAAATTCTGTTTGAAAATTTTGCTATGAAATAAAACCAAAAATATCATTGAAAACTATTGTCCAGATATTCAAGTTTGGGCTAGAAACATTAAAAGCGATTATCGAAAAAGGTTCTCTAAATTCAGTGATTGGTACAATGAAAATTAAATTAACCGAAGTTCCGAAACATTGAACCGGTATACAGTATTTTATATTATTTTAAATAAAAATATAAATATTCCTTAGCTAGACTGGCACAGGTATATTTATCTGCAACAAAGGTAGGTAATTTTGTAGTGGAAAATTCAACATATATTTTTCAAACATCCAAAGAATTTTTTACATTTTTTGTATTAATTTATTTAAAAATGCATTAAATATTATATAAAACACGGTCGTTATCGACATTATTACACAACCTTTTTTAAAATACTCACGACCCTAGTGTTTAATAATGAATAATTGATTATAATTGGTTGTTGAATTAACACTTTAACTAAAAAGTGGGTCAAAAGTATTAGTAATAATAGTGTTAGAAGTGATTGAATTGGGATTGGCGTATGGAATGCATTCAATCACTAGAATCGGACTGTTTTTTTTTTTAAATTAACATATAAAAGTAAATGAACATATCATTTATCAAATTGATTCTGTCATAATTGTTAATTTAATAATACGAGAAATATAAAAAATTCTAACATCCAGATAGATATGTTTACGGAGAAGGAAGCATTCTTTGATATTGAAAATAATGATTAAAAAACTTCCAAAACATCTTTGAAAAATATGAAAGCACATGTAAACGTGTAATAGAAAAAAGAATAAACTATGACTATAATTGTTCTTTTGAAATCAATCGCAAATGTTTCCCGGTGTATCGCAAGCCCTAATGATGGACAGTTTCTGTTACCAGTTTCCGAGCGAACGTGATTTATCTGGAATGTGGCCAATACAAGGCAAACAAGCACGCAATGCATCCCCTGTTTTCGCGATAAAAGATTCCGACTGTCATTGTTTGTGTGTTGAGCGCGATGTGGGAGTTTCAGAGGGTCGTGAAACGAATTACAAATCCCTCTTCCAAACACGTGTCTCATATGGAGGAGATGTTTGCAAATTGAATGCGCTAGGGTTTCTATTATATTTTCGCGATGTATGTTTTCCTTTGTCTCGGACAGAGTGGAAGAACTCTCAAAATGACGGCTGTGTAATTATTGCTTCACTTTTGGTAATTGAGGCAGCGCATTTTGATGGGATATTTAGCGCAAATCCAGCGTGGAATTCGCCTTTGGCCAATATAATTATTCGCATTTTTTGCCAAAGAGTAGCCTGCATTCGCCGCTGCTGCCCCAAGGCAATACGCAAAATAATAATAAGTAGAGCATAAGGGCCTCGGTTCTCCTATGCCAAAAGAGCGAATTCGCGCGCGGCTGGTATTCGCGTTTTGCAATAATAATGGACGCGTGCACGCGATTTCCAACCGTGTTGATGGTCCTTGAACAGTCCCCTGATTGCTATTATTATATTTGGCACGACGAAAATATCAAACGGAGTTTGGTATTGAAAATGAATTTAAGAGAGAATACTTGGGGTAATAGAAAAAGAAACCTTTTGATGACTGAAATTTTAACTTTTATTTAAAACATTTTTGATAAATTATACTTTAAAATAATTAGAATATTAATAATCGGAATATAATTATTACTTTTTGCTCTTTGTAGAATTGCAATTAATTTTTATTATCTTTTTAATAGATAGTTAATATATAAATTTTTATTCTAAGTTAATGCTAAATTGTTCTTCCTAAGTTTCGAATTGACGAGTATCGATTAAACAAATCAGAGTATTTAAAGTCTTTCTAATAACATTAGAATGATTGAACATCCATAAATATAAATACGAAATTCTTGTTAAAATTTGAATTATTTATATTTTTAAATGTTATATTTACTTTGAAAACTTTTGAATATATAATAAGTAAAATTAACTTCTTAGAATTCTTTAAATATGAATTTCGCAAGCCAAATTTGAAAGTTTATGAATAAGTGTTTCAAATATTAAAATATCTATTTTTGTCTATAAAATTATAAAATTTTGTTCTTGTAAAAAAGTAATGATAAGATTTTAAATCATTTACTAAATATCTTGAACTGTAAGAATCGATTTCTATCTCTTTTTTGCACTTTGAGATCATCGTCCGATCCTTACTCGCAAAACAGAAGTCTAAAAACTCATTCATAATTCGATTCAAGTAATGAAAATCAAATTATTTATTATTTACAAAAAATCTTAACATAATTATAAATTTTACTAAAAACAAAAAGGATTATTTGGAATTCAAATAATGTTTGGAACAACATTATCTAAAGCTATTTCAAATATGGAAACGTTAGCGAAAGTTGAGCTCAATAGTTATTTGTACACTTAGGGTTCAAAGTGATATTTTGTTCACTGAGAATTTCAGTTGTCAACCGAATGCTGCTGAGGTTGACAAGAAATTCGAATGAACAAAATTCAATTGAACCCGTAGAGTACACATAATTTTATACATTTGTAATCTAGTGTCATTGATTCGAAAAATGTCAAAAATTTTAATAAAACAATCTCAGTACATTATTTTATTATTATAGTACGTGAGCGTGAGACAAAGTAACAGTTTTTGTTTTTTGTCTCCCTAGAGAAGAAAAACTCATTTTGAATGGATGCTATGAGTGAACAAAAGCTTACTTTGAACGCATCAAATGTATAAAAAGATTTAATACCCTGTCAAATCTGGAATTAAATATATAATAAAATTCAATTAAATTGTACTATATTAAAAAATATTATACTAAAAATTCTATATTAAAAAATACTAAAAAATGTCACGAACGTGGTTATACCCCACCCACATAGATGCTTGTTTAATAATGATTATCGACCGTGTTTTATACAAAATTTTATAAATTTTTATATAATAATAATTTTATGTAATAAGAAAAAATTAAATCAAATTTTAAAAAAATTGCTTTCTTAAAATCAAATTTAAAATTTTAATATTTCACTCTTATTTTACCTTTTTTTAATTCCATAGGAAGATGGAGAAAGCTATATCATTGTCTTAATTGCACATAGGATATATCGTTCGAAAACAGATGGTTTATATTTAAATGGATCAAAAACTGTCGATTTAATACTAATTTAGTACTATTTGGATTTAAACCTTTCAATGAAACATTCACAAACACACACTATCATCGGCAAATACAGTTAAACCATAA
Organism: Clogmia albipunctata; assembly: GCA_001014945.1. Lineage (NCBI taxonomy): Eukaryota > Metazoa > Arthropoda > Insecta > Diptera > Psychodidae > Clogmia > Clogmia albipunctata. Next base: position 11,571 of record JXOV01021690.1, read on the forward strand.
ACTACAAAACTGACGTACCTATAAATTTGATAGATTTCGTTCACTTTAATAGTAAAGAAAAAGAACTTGTGTTATAAAGACATCTTTGACTGAACCAATTTTAATTTCATAATATCGATTCTATGTAACTAAAATGGATAAATATATTTTCATTAAAAATGAGTTATTGATTAAAGACAACCATTTCATTGTATTGATATTTTAATTGTTCAAAAAGAGCTAACTCTAATAGCAAACTGTGGTATATATATGAAGAGGATTAAAAATTGTTAGAGCTTTGGTCAAATGTATATTGGTTATTGGATGGTGTGCGCAGAACCCACTCGGGGATTATAGCCCTTATTCACATATAAATATATGAATAAGATAATTGTCCAGATGCACGAAAACGTGTCATTAGGTGTATGGTGGACAGCCATACGCCCATCCACGTAATTCGCTCTAGCTCTCCCTGCCTAACGGCTTTTCTGGCCTTAAATAACTTAATGCTATCATTGTAGTAATTTTCAATCTAAGGTGCGTTCGGATGGGAGAGGATAAACGTGATGTTAGACCCGCCATTCAGCACCGCACACGAGGGCAGTATAGATCTAGACACTGTTTAGGAGAGGTTTAATTTAAGTAAAATGTATGGTTAGTACGGATTGTCGGCTAATTTCGGACGATACAACTCATGACGTTGTATTGTGAGGGTGTTTTCTCCCTGCACTGTCAGTCCTTCGTCGATAATTGAATATAAGTTAGAAAACTGTTAATCGATAATTTGGTAATATTTATTTATTTATCCACACAGTAACTATATTTATTGTCAAATTAAATTGATTAAATGAATTATTTGCGAGCAGACTCCATAAAATTATTTTGCAAATATAACCGAGTTTCCTTTGGGAACAACCAAATGTCCAAATTTACAATGCAGAAGTAAATAGTGCAGATTCATCTATTCCAACAATCTGTACAGAACGACACTTTACCTCTACCTTGAAATCAAGAGGATACAGCATAATTCACCTAATAAGACCAATAATATATTTAAGGTCAAATGTATAATATGTAATGTGTAATGTACAATTGGAC
>JXOV01021691.1:3445-15952 GCA_001014945.1 Clogmia albipunctata
AACTGATTGCAATTCAATTAATTAATTTTGAAGAATTAATGCTTTAAAAATCTCAAACACATTTTTAATTTCCCGTGGTGACGCCTGGTGTTGAAATACAGTGAAACCCATATTGATGAAATAGCAAAAAACATCATTTAAAACTAAAATAATTATTAAATAAAATTAGAAATATATTTAAATTAAGATGCAGTTAATTTTTAATTATTAAAAACATTTAAACATTTTAAAAATATAGTTAATGGAAAAAATATTTTTATCTTTCAAAATTTATAATTTTTTATGAAAATGTCTTGTTTTTGTTTATTTTCTTACCTGGAAAATACGAAGGTGGTCCGGATACATTGGGCTCCTTCTTCAGCCGCATATCCTCGATGAAACTGGGTGAGTAGGGGACAAAGGGCGGATTCTGGGAGGGGGAATTTTGGAAGCCGGGCCGTCGTTTCCGATGGGGCGTCACCACGTAGTTGTCGGGCGAGTTGTGGAGCAGCTGGTCATGATCGGGCGGCTTGAGTATTTCCGGTGTTTCTAGTGGGTGATGGTAGAGCATTTTCCTCTTCATTCGGAATGGGTCTAATAAGCGGGATGGCATTAAACTCTGTTGGAAAGAAGAAAAAAAGAAAGAAAAAAAAATTAGAATCATTTTTGGAAAATTTTTAAAAAATCATTTTGCAACGACTCACTTTACTAGGCGCATTGGCTATCGTTTCCACGTCGACGTGGCCATCGTCAGAGTCCTCTTCCTCGTCCTGCTGAGTCTGGCCCTGCTTCACAATGGATAAATTTACAGGATCGGACGAACTTCTTCGTCGATTTGAATTATTTTTCCTATTTGATGAAGAATCCCGTTCTTCGTTCTCATCGCCTCCATCCTCTATCGATTCGTCCTCCTGCTTTAAGGACGCACTCTCCTCCCGATTGTCGGTCAGCAAGTGGCCCGAATCCTGCGAGTTGTCCCGCTCCCGACTCCTGGAATGTGTTCTCCGGTCATGAATTAAATCGTCTATCTCCTCGTCGTCCAAATCCCGGTCCTCCCTCTCGTCCTCCTCCATCGAACTGCTGTTCTCGTCCCGTTTCATGTTCCTGGAATTGGTCGACGAGTCCCGGCTCTTGGACCGTCTCCGCCGGTTCCCCAGCATCTCGCTCTCATTACAATTGATGTCTGTGTCCCGCTTCTCACTTTGCGGAATGAGGATGACTGCAATGGATTTGTTTCAGACAGATTACCATCAATTGACTTTGTAATGAACATTAGATTATTAATTGCAACAGTTATTATCCAATACCAGATTAACCAGTTTTCGTCGCATTTTTAATTAGCATTTTCATTTAATTGTTATTTGTTTTTAATCAACAAAATCTATTAAAAGGTAAATTTCTCAATTTTGCTTAGATCAGATCTTCAAACCAGTTTTAGACACTGAATTACTATTAAATGTATTGTGTTTATCTTTTAGATATTCTTGATAGAAGCAATTGAAGCTGTAAAAGGTCAGTTTAGTATATAATTTTACTTTTATTTATTTTTAATTAGTTTTTGAAATAGTTATTAATCTATAATTAATTCCTAAATTAATTTATAATTAATTTTACACGTTATTACATAATGATTGAATTTTAAATAGGTATTATGTTAATTTACATCAATCAACTCCGTTTATCTTAAAAACTATTCAAATGTTATTCAAGAGATTGGTATCTTTGGTTCAACAAAACCAGACTACTTTAATTTTTTTTTTGAAAATTCTTTTACTGGTTCTTAAAACCTTTTAGAAATGTGATATCTCAATATTTAAATTAGTTTTTTTCCTTCCAATCACGTGCCATAAAATGTTATTTAAAAATTGCTTTTAAAACGATTTGGATATCTTTTAAAATTTTGCAACTTTGTTTTTTCCTGAAATTCTAAAGCGCTTAGTTTTTGTCAAGTGTAGTTCAAATGACCTGGTTAAATAAATGAAAACTAATGAGGTCTGAAAAGAATCTAAGGCCTAATAAAAGCCATTAATTAAAATTCGACCAAATAAAAGGAAAAGTGGTGTCCAAGGTTGATATTTTTAGACATTTAAATTAAACTCTTTTGAGCAAGTCACTTTGGAATGGCATTAGAATCTAATTCCATTACAGCTCCAGCAACTACCACTACTACTACTAACCTAGTTCTGCTTTGTCGCTGGTCCGCCAGACGCCCGGTTTGATTTGGAGCAGGGCCAGGAGGTCGTGCAGATACTCGACCTCGTTGGCGGGGACGCAGGTCTGGCCCGAGTACAGGAAGTCGAGCAGCAGCCGAAAGTACTTGGCCTGGACGTCCGGGAAGTGAACGGTCGTCAAGCTGTCCAGCATCGGAGTCTCCTCGAGGATCATCTTCACCAGGGGACTAGCCGCGGCCAGCACCAACTTGTGCGCCTGCAGCGTCTCCTTGTTATCACATACTAGCAATAGATCGGCCGGGTGGGCGCCCCGAAATGCTGCACCAATTTCTTGGAGTATACACTCTCCGTGTTTACTGTACTGCAACATGAGCATCCTGTAATCGACAAGAAAGGAAGAAACAATCATTACAACATGAGTTTTAAGATTTCAAATAAAATGTTCAGCAAAATTTTGCGAAAACATTAAAACTAACCGACAAATTAGCATGTGTTTATTTTAGGATAATAATTTCACATAACAATAGTTATTTATACAACAAGGCCCGAGTTTTTAACATGCTTATCGACCGTGTTTTATACAAAACTTTATGCATTTTTAATTAAATTAATATAAAAATTAAAAAAAAACATTCGTTGTCTTAAAATCAAATTTAATTTTTTTGTCTCCCTCACTTAGTTCTTCTTTCTTGTTTTAACTCTACGGGAAGGTGGAGAAAGCTACTATATGTTGATTCTCTTACTTGCACAGAGGTAATATCATCTGTTAACATATGGTTTAAATTATAAAAGGACCGAAAACAGTTAATTTATTACTAATTTAGAACTTTTTAAAATTTAAACAATCCGATAAACAGTCACAAACCCACACATCATCTGCAAATACAGTTAAACCCTACACAACAAAAATAGCGTACATATAAATCTGATCGATTTCTTTAAAAGAAGTGAATAATAATGAGGAAAAAGCACTTGTGCTATAAACGACATTGACAGAATAAATTTTAGTTTCATAATATCGATTTTTTTTAATTCAGTTGTTGATTTCTTCTATATATATGTTAATAAACTTCAATAGTAAAAAACCTTAGTGCGATTCCGTAACGAAAATGAACCTGTTTTTAAAACAAATTCATTCTGTAACGGTTTACTTTACAGCACGTGTGCGGTTATATTTTAAAATTTTCACGCATTTTAGTCATCAATTTAATGAAATTACATATTGTTGTCATAACCAAATTTATTATTTAAATATTTTAATTTGAAAATTTTGTTGTAAGTTGTTATTCAACAATTTGAAAAAACCGTTGCGAAGGTTTTTGTTATTAATTATCGAATAACTAGTGTTTTTTCCAGAATTACACAAAATAGCGTTCAATACACATGTGAAATAGGTTATTACAGCACTCATTTACCTATTTTTACTCGCTGCGCTCGTCAAAATCCATTGTAAATTCGTGCTGTAATAACCTCTATTTCACCACCTTTTGTATCGAAATATACTATTATTTATTTAAATAACTATAAATTCCTTTTAATAGTAAAAAAAGAAGAAAAAAACAGTAATAACTTTTAAAATGAAACATAACTAATAGCCAATTAGTATTAATTTGATGGAACTAAGTTTAAAATTTATGATTTTGAACCGTATTTTAAAATATTTCATAATTTAATTTTTTTGCTAAAAAATAGAAGAAAAAAACTGACACACGCAAATTAGTAAATAAATATTTATGAAAAGAAAGATTTCTCAAATTTGAATACCAGATTTGTGAACCGGTTCAAAGAAATTATTTAAAAATAGAGCCATATACATTACATTAACATATTCTATGCTAATTTGTCTCAAAAGTATATTTATTTCAAAGGTCAGTAGAAAGAAAACCACGAATATCATGAAATCTGTTGTTTGAAGATGATTTTAAGAAATACAAAAAAAATATAATCAATCAACAGTTCAATAAATGTAATTAAATTAGAATATTTTATGGTATTTTCGTCACCAACTAATAACATTTAAAAAGAAATATCATCCATCTTCAAATATCTCAATCAATAAATCGATGATATATGCTAATTTCAAATATAACCTTATATAAAAAAAACAAACTTATAAAAAATCTATCCATATTTATTCAGAGAAAAATCCGATCTTCTGCGAGCTTCAAACCCAAATTCAAGCCTAATAAAACAATGAAACTTTCAAATTTGACAGAGACCGATAGAAAATTTTGAAGAATGGATTACACAACGGAAAGGGCTCGACAATCTTCCAAGTCTTTAGCCTAATTCAAATTGAAATAATGGTAGACCTATGGCTTGAAAGAGAGACGAGCCAAGAAAACTGGCAAAGCAGCTCGACTTGGCTTTACCATCACTTTGCAATTGAACAATTTCAATTGCATAATAAAACCGAAGACAACTTTTCCATTTTCTGCAAACACAAACACAAGTAGTGGTGGCATACTTTTTCGCTCGCATTGTAAAGCACATTCCTCCTCTCTTTCTTCATCTTTCACTTTTCATTGGCCTCTCGAGCGCTCGGCGCGCGATCACTTTTGATCGTTGCTTTTTTTTCATACCCATTTTATTTGAGAAAGGGGGCAACAGACACATGGAGATCTCTTCTCCAGGTCACGAGAGAATTCCACATCTGAAAGTGTTTCACTTTTACTATCCATTGTCGTTGTTGCAGCATTGTTCACTCTCACTTTCGATCGACCGCGAGCGCACGATCGATCGACGATCGCGAATGAAAGCACAGCGTCGTCAAAGTGAACCAAATGTAAATAGGCAATAATATTGTGTTAAGTAATAGGCTTATTGGAGGTTCGTTAAATTGTTTATTAAAATGGAAACACTTTTAATAATACACGTTGGGGCCTCTCTTTTTCGATTCCGCAAACAGATGATCAAGAAAGATCACTCGTCGATCACCGCCGCCGTATGATCGAGGAAAATGAAATGAATGGCGAAAAGAGGGTATGGTTTACTTTCATTTTGGCGCGGGCTCGTTTGTATTTCATAATAGGAAATTGCCAACTGTAAAGCACAGAAAATTCACACCGATTTTTATTATGTGTGTTTTTAAGACAAACGAAAGCAACAGTGAAAAAAAGTGAAATGATCGGGCCTCGAAAGCGGACCAACGAAATTCAGTTTATGTTGAGCAGGTCCACGATTGTAGGCCTTTTCTATTGTGGTTTGTTTGGTATCCCAAATAGAACTGCTATTTTTAGGCCCAGTGACACCAGCTGACCTTTGAGAATTAGTTTTGAAAGTGTGAAAGTAGTTCACAATCACGTCAAAGTCATCAAGTCAATAAAGGGCGGTTTTCGAATTGAGAGTTTGGAAAATTAGCCTAAAAATTTTTTTATGATTAAGTAATAAAAAGGAAGTTCAGGTTTTATCACTTAATATTAGGTTTGAAAATAGAATGTATCAATTTTATTACCCCAAAGTGTAACAGAAAAAGTTCATATTTGGCTTATCTACGTAAGCAAGAGCCTTCAAGACAAGTTTTTCAAACAAAAATTTCATTTATTTAAAATTGGCATTATTTAATGTCGAACACCGGATACATTAAAACAGAATAAATTAAACTATAAATAGCAAATATTTTATTTAAAAATACTTCATATGGCAACAAAAACCAGAAATAGAATATAAATTATCGAAAGTGGTATTATTTTTTACGGTCAACGTACATTCATTTTTAGAAAAATACATATAAATTTTTAACCCTTTTCTTCTCGTAAAAGTAAATTTAACAGAAAAAGGGGAATTACCAAAATGAAGTATGTAGTTATTTGAAAATCATTAAACACTTGATATAATAAAAGCCTATTTGCAGAGTTGGTGAAATTTCACATTAAACTCTGATCAAAATTGCAAATACGTATTCGTATTTCAAAATTTACGCGCGATCAAATATAAGAGTATTTGGGAAAGAGGTGTAGATTAATTTTTCTACAGTGCGGGATAAAAAAGTAAGTGAAAATGATTATACTTTTCAATACAATTTCGTTTTCTCGACTTTTAAATAATAAAGCATTTCAAGTCTTCGCCATTGTTGCCCTAAAAACTACACAACATATTGGTCTCGGCTTTGCCATACGACCATGATTATATTGCAAATTAATTAATGTTTCCTGTTTTAAATTTTCATATATACCGTTTCAACAACCATCTGCATATAATTTGGCTATTTTTGTTCGATTTTTGGCACATTACTTAGATATCAGAGATAAATCCACTTAACTGTAATGTAAATAAATTATAACAATAGCCTTATAATGGTCTAAATGGAAATTAATTTTACATAAATTAAAGCAAACAAATGTGCCCATGTCACAATAAAATAGGCATTTGCCTTAAGACCAAAAAGTTAAAAGGAAACAAACTCTATTAGTTTGAATTCCAACCGTTAACGGTAACGTCACAATTTAAGATTTCACTTGAAACATTTGTGAAACATGTCAATTTGTAAATAATGAAATTTAATGTGAAATTGTAAAAATTTCAGTGCTCTTGAGCGGAGTGCAAAAAACGTTATGTCCTACTCGTGTGTAAAGTCCTGCTCAAAAATGATGAGTTGACTTTACACCCTTGTAGCACAAATAACTATTTTAAAAAATGAAATTATGTATTAAACACTTTTACGATTGTATATACTCCATTTCAAGAATCGAATCTAGAGACTGTGCAATTAGTTCCTGTAAATTTCACTATGACGCAATAGGCGTGAATTCCTCGAACTTAAAACAATGAAATTGCCGCAGCTCTGAAATCCAGATATTGATCTCTCGGGGGGCGCGATTGTGTGGAAAACTGATCGATGGTGGAAATCTCTCCCACGCATCATACAAAAAGTAATAGTTGTCGGCTTTGCAACGAAATTCGCATATTCATTAAGAAATAAAAGCGCAATAACCAAGTGCTTAACACCTTTTGGAAATATCACACATTTTGATTGGTGAAAATTGGCTGGCGATCTCGCCTTCAACGGCTTATTTCAAAGTTTGGTTTCGTTTTCTTTTCCACTATTTTTTTTTACATAATCCATCCGCGTTTTGTTTGTCCACACACAATATCGGCACTCTATGCTCTGTTGCCATTATTATATTATTCCTCTATTTGTATTTGCATTTAGTTGACGATCACTATTTATTTTTCAAAATACAACAGCAACAAAAAGAAAGAAGCAACGCACCGTTTTATATACATTTATTTATGTATTTATGTGCTTCTGGGCGAATAAATAGATCAAGGTCGATGCTGGCGCGTTGTTCGTCCAACTGACGACGACGGCGACATGATTGCAACATAGAAGAAAACCGAAAGCTGACAACAAACACACACAATAGAGCATAAAATAGTAATGAAATATATAAATTAAAACTGATGAAGAAAATACAAAAGCCACTCAAGATATGGGATGTTTTACGACGACGATGGCTCCACTTGAAATGAAAATTGCGCCAACATTTGCATATCCCGCGCGCTCCACACTGTGTCTGTGTGTCAGTCAGCAGAGTCTCTATAATTCAGAGAGGCTTGTGAAATTGCCCTTTTCTGTTTCTTTTCCTCTGCGCAATAGACTCGCACTATTTCCCCCTCGATCACTTATTACGTCACTTGTTTTATTGTCAAGCATCAGCATAAATTAAGCCGCGATTAAATGGCTCTGGCTTTTAACCATTTCGTACTCTTCTATTCGAGCTCCGTTTCTGTACGCTCCCAAGAAATTTCACCATTCCGTGGTGAAATTTTAAACAAATTAAAGTAATTTTTTTGCAAATAGAGAAAAAGACAAAATATATTTTAACTTACATGTTTTTAAAAGGGTTTAAAGAATTCTCTAAATTTGTATTTTATAATATTGCCTTTTTAACGCCAAAACCTTTTAATTTAAAAACGAATCTTAAACCATAACCAACAAATTAGTCATCCAACTGTCTTGATGATATTTCAATTATTTCGCAAGATACATTAATAATCAATTTACGAATACTAATTTGCATTTTTTATATGTTTATTTAGCTTTTTAAAGTGGATGTGATGTTTTTATTAAGAGAGTGGGCGATGAGAAAGCAGATTTTATATCATTGAGAAAAAAATGATGGCTTATTTTTTAAAGTGAAAATATAATGTTTTAAAATAAACTGTGATGAATAACGGAACTATAATTATATCAAGAAAAGTAATATATATAATTTAATAATAGTAATTAAGACTATTTAATACAAATAAATAAAAAAAAATAACTAAAATGAAATTATAAAATTACGATAAGTTGAGTTGAATTTACGATCAGTTTAGATTTACGTTTAAAAAATACACTTCAGTTTTGAATAAGTTTTTAAGCATCTCGTATCTCAATTTATTAACCATTAGACGAGAAAAAAATCCCCATTGTTTAATTGCAACATATTATCACCACTTTTTAACGGCTATAGATATTTTACTACGTTTTTCCTGTCATAACATTTTCAATTGTATTTTCGATAACTAATTTGTTTGTTTTTCTCAATTTAGAAAGATTTTAAAATTATATAAAATTTAAAAAGCTGTATAGTAATATAGCATGCAAAATAAGTAATGAAAGGTGTACTTGAAGTAGATTCCAGTGGAAAATTCTTATCATGTTTTGGACTCGAAGTTTACAACTTTTTAATTCTTAATCTCATGGTAATAATCCGATAATCAATAAAAGTGACAGCCCGGTAAACATCGGAAACTGTTTTTACTTGCCACAGGGCTGCTAATAATCGAGAGGGGCCTAAATTGAAATGATTCAAGCTTCGCGCACTGATAATAATTTGTCTAAGCCCGATTCTTCAAATGATTGTGTGTTTTGAAATAGCGAAACGTTTCCGTCGTCGACGTCGCTGTGAGAATGAATCACTAATGACTGGGTACTTTTGGCCAGCACTTGGCAGACGGCTCCAGTATCACAGACAATCTCCCCCGAGTTTGATGTATGGCCTGCTGGGTAAAGTGGTGAAATTTCGCGCATTTGTGAATGAAATTCTCGCCCAAAAAATCCCAAACAAACACATTTTCACCCGAAAATAAAACAGCATATGTATACCTTTTGGAAATTTCGATTTCATTAACAACAAGCTTTCTGATAGCCGAGCGCGCCTTATCAAAAGTCGTCTGTTTGTTTTTCACACATTACCATCTTTTCGGCAAGTCCACGACAGTCAGGGAGCGCGCTTAGAGGTGCTTAGGGAATGACCCAATTTAAGAAATCGATAGTTTCACAGCTTTAGGATTAAAAAACGAAATCTTGCAAAAATTTGCATCTTTCGTAATCTATTTATGGAAAAATGAAACGCTATCAAATACTTGAGTTTTCAGCTAATGGGAAAGAAAGTGATTAAAACTGGATGATCATTCTGACATGTTTATTTATAGAAGTGCGCTCTGTAAAGGTGCCTCTTATCAGCATTAGGTTTTAGATTTCATCAAGCGCCACCTTCAAAAACTGTCGACACCATTTCGAAATTGGCACACACAATTATTATCCAACTAGATTTTGGTCTCGATTGTGAAAAGTCCCATAAATCATCTCTCTTTTTAACCCGTCCACGCACACACACCCAATCTAAGCCCGAAAAGGCCTTATCAACTAATTTCTTCATTGGATAAATTATGGTCAGTATCAGTGAAAAACCGGGCGTCTAAATTATGTTGCTAATAGCTATTCGGTCTGCCCTTTCAGCTTGGTCAATCCACCATTTACTCAAAAAAAAAAAATTTCGAAATCACTGAAAAACCCCGATAGCTCGACAAGGCTATAATAAAACTACTATATACCTAAAGAACTTGGTGGAAGAACTATCGCACACAGCCATTTCAAAAACACACAATGTAAAGCGCAAAAAGTATGACAAAAAGTGATCGCGTTGTTTAGACAAAAATTTCCATACGATCGCAGCGCGCATCACATGTCTGGTTTGATCATTTCGCTTTTTTTTATTATTTTTACTTTTTCATAACTACCATTTCAAAAAAACTCTTTCAAGGCTAAACAACAGCGGTCTGCAATCCACCACCGCGCTTCCGAATTGCCGTTTCTCATTTCGGTTCGACCATAAAATAAAAAAAAAACAACGCGTTGCAAGAGAAAAATGCAGCAATTGAGGCGCAGATTTATTATTAAAAGTGATCGTGGGGCTGTGTAGAGTGTTTCGAAAACCACGATTCCGACAGCATCGACCACGTTGAATAGAGAAATTGGGTCAAATGCTCTCGTTTTCAATTCAACATTACATCAGTTGAGTATGTTGATCGTACCTAATCACGTTTTACTCAGGCACAACCACAGACAAAATGTGATCGTGCCCATGTATCAGGAAACGCGACTTTTGTCGCGGCGCTGCTCTAAGACAGCATCGCCGTTATGATGATGATGATGATCGTCCAAAAGTGACGAGAGAAAGAGAGAAATGTTGCGTATTTAGATGAAGGCAAATTGTGAAATTTGCATACTTTTCACATCTTCCGATTATTCGCAACACAAAAGCGAAAGAGAGGTCAAATTGATGATGATGACGATCATTTCATAAATAAAGCAGACCAATTTGTGTTTGTAATGGCTTTCTTTCGCAAATCCGGCGATCACCGTCGGAAGGTGACTTAACCGAATCGAAAGGGAAAGTAAATTAATTCAATCGCCAGCCCATTGAAATAAACATAAAAATTCAACAGATCGAGAAACAGAAACGATCGTTAGCCAATTTAAAAGGTGATCAAAATTCTTTCCTCCCATTTAAAGATCGACAAATGGGTAATTGAAAATTCTACATGAATATGATCGCGTACGGTTTGAGCTAAAAAAAACTGATTAATTTGCCAATCTAATTCCATTGAATGCCATTTGGGCAAACCACATATAAAATGGGCTTGCGGAAATTCGCCATTATTCTAAGCCTAGTCGCCGATCAGCAGTAGAATTTCCATAAATTACAAACACACCCACTATTTATACAGCCATAGAGAGATAGAGAAATACAACAATAACAAACAAAACAGAAAAACGCCAATGACAATTGTGATGAAAGAGAGCAAACTATAAAAAAAGAACACAATAATGGCGTGTATGTATTATAAAAAGTGACTTTTCATGATTGAGAAAATCTAATAGAACGATGATTAAATTTGTGTGTCAATTGGTTATTGTAACGAAACGGCCTGTAAATGCGGTTAGGGGTTATGCAATTTTCACAGCCAATCAACGAGAAATTGTACAGGGCGACCTCGAAATGTGACAACTGTATCGGAAACGATCATCTCGATCGGGAATGATCGTTGTTGGCTTTTGCTGTTTGAGATCTTTTTTCTTATTTTCCATTATACATAAGACTTGATTTGCATACTGCAATTTATGGCACTTGGATTGAATAGAGATCCAGAACAAAAAAAGTGATCGTAAAATGCAGATAGTTAAACAACAGAGCGATCTTTCAGTGTTTCTCGATCTAGATTCCCTCTTTTGTAAATTTATTCATTCAACAAAACTTACTTTTACAATTACCTCCTATTTTCCCATTCATTTAGACGACTGCATCATCAGTGAACTGTAGACAAAAACATGTTTGTGGCTTAATCATCGAAACTAAAAAGAGATCGCTCTAAGAAACTAGGTCTCTATCTACTTTTTTCCGTCTTACAAAAAAAAACAGTTACTGACTAAATTCAAAGATTATTGTTGCAGTAACAAGACTCTGGACTGTAGATTAAATACCTGGTCAATTGCACAAATATTGCACTCTATCCACTTGCTCTCTGTGCGCGCAGCGCACTCCACCAACTCTCGATCTCGGCTTCTGCTAATGATCAAGTTTTTCTCATGGCGGTAGCGATCTTTAGATTTAAATGCGCGCGCGATCGCCTTTCCATTTCAGCGATATTTCGTACAAGTGCCTTTTCTTTTTCACCATCATCAGACCCCGATTGGATTGCACAAGAGACCCATTCAATGCGGTACTTACATATGTACATGGCCGATTGATCATGTTCTAATCATGCTCTAAAACAGCCACCGATCGATAAAAATCGGTATACATATTCTGTTAACACTATACTAAACTTTATTTATGACCACCGCCGCCGCCGCAGCAGTGAATTGTTGTTTTTTGTTTGTTAATAAAAGTACTTGGATTTGTGTTTTTATTTTATAGTGTGTAGAAGCAGCTTATAGAGTTCCATGTCACTGGAACTGGAACAAGATTCTACATGGTTTCATATTTCTATATGGCCGCAAATATAATATCGACGCAGTTTTTAGATAAGGAAAATTAGAACGCGCGCGCGATCGTTATGGCTTGGCTCCATTGAAATGGTCCGG
>JXOV01021698.1:0-12795 GCA_001014945.1 Clogmia albipunctata
GGTCCAATTGTACAATACAATACAATAGAAAAATTTAAAAAAAATAAATAAAAAATTGTTCTGGTTTGCGAAACATTATTTGTAAAATTTTTTTTAAAAAAAGTCGTGAACTTATTTATCTTAAGGCTTGTCTAGCATTTGTAATAAAAATTAAACAAACCTTCTGTTCACGTATGCCTGACATGAATAACTATTCGTATTGGTAGTTTATAAGAAACAAAAATTATTTTTTTTCATTATTTTCTTTAAGTATCTGTAATAAGTAGTTATATTTTGGAAATTGATTGCGCAAAAAATATGTCTGCAGATTTATAAAGCTAAAATTTTATCATTCCCGTTATTCGATTATCGAGGTAAGATGTTTAAGAAACAAAATACTAACAGTAAAAATAATGACAAAAAAAGTAAAAAGCACTTCTTTATTAATTTCAATTTAAAGAAAAGTTATTTAGGTCCAGACTTCAGAGCCGCTTCACATAACAAGTCAGACCGATTATTGTTGCTTTATACGTCATCACACCAACCGTAAAATAATTAATATATTTCTTTTATTTGTATTAGCAAATACACCAGCGCAAATAAGAGATATGCGTGAATATAATTTTTTTGGGGGTGATGACGTTTAATGAAAATCGACTGGACCTTTTTGTTAAGATTTGTTGAGTTAGGTCTATATTTCCAAAGAAAAAAATCAAGTCCTTTTAGAATTTTGTATTTTAATAAGAATATTGCACAATTGAATTTAAAACTTACAAACCAAATTAATTATTATTTCATTTAAAATTAATTTGTAATTGATTCTGATTTAATACAAAAGAAATATTTAGCTCTCTACGTCTTTTTCATTAAAAACAATTATTATTACTTGATATTATGAAATCGCAAAATTTAATACAAATCACTTGAAACACCGTTTCATCTTTTCTTTCTTCTTCGCCATTATTTTGAAACTAGATTTTGCCCGTCAAAATTTACGGGCAAAAATCGACAAACAATTATTGATTTCTGTCCTCAAAATAACCCAGATTGTTTTCTTTTTCAATTAAACATTCTCACCAGAAAAAAATGATATGTTCGGTAAAATTAAATGTTTTATCTTTTAAAAGTTATTTAATTTAATACTATGAATACGACAAAGTCACATTAATTTAAAAAAAATTAGAAGAGAAGAAGAGAACATTGTGACGTCATATGGGTGCATGATCTCATATGGCTTCGAACTTTGTGACATCATATGGGTATACGACTGGCGAATGTTGCATATCGTTTTCTCTTCATTTACGGGCTTGTTGTTAAAATGAGAAGAGAATATTGTGACGTCATATGGCTCCGAACTTTGTACCGTCAACCTCTTTCGCAAATATAGACATAGATGTGTCTATAAATGGAAACAACATAGTCCAATTCAATATTTATCATAGTTACCATCATGGCTCATTCACAGAATTGGCAATTTATACATATTTGTTAACAACCAAATGCCGTCTTAAAAGGTCATTTAATTTTCAAATTGAAATTTTGTCTTGAAACAGGATGGGAAAGAGGTGTGAATGAAAGTTATCAAATTATTTAGTAAACCTTCTTTCAATTTTAGTTTTAACAAAATTTCAATTTGAAACAATTATAATCTTCGTGAAGTGGATCCAGTGGTCCTCACAGGGCCCTATACCCTATTTCAGCGCAATATTTAAATATAGAGAAATACATTTAATCATCCACAAGATGACTCCATGTTTGAACCCTATTGTAATTTAATTTCGATGACAAATTGATTAATTGGTTGCCTTTGTTCTAGGTTGTCCTCTGTTGACGTCGAGCGGTCTGTCCAGTTTGATCCAGTTGCGTCACCTGCAGGAGCTGGAGTTGACAAATTGCCCGGGCGCCACTCAGGAGCTGTTCGAGTATCTGCACGAACACCTGCCCCGTTGTTTGATCATTGAATAGAGCCCCCGCCCGGAATCGATTCCGCGTCTCGATTCTCTCGGTCGATAAGTCGTCAGCAATAAATAGGCAGGAGGAGGACTGATGAACGTTTGCGCTCCAAAATTCGCAAATAATGAAGCTTGTGCCGCGTTTAGCCCAAAAATAAAACACAACTAATCAACCAAACACACAAAACTCGAAACCAGAAAACAGTTTCAAGGGAATTTGCGCGCGGCGTTGTCAAAACAGAGAGAAGAAGAAACAAATAGTAAGAGATTTTGTACGTGAAAATTTCGCCATCATTAGAGACTGGTTATTGTTATTGCGGTAATGAGAATCCAATTTTTACCGACTCATTCATTTACACACAGCCACAAACCGACTAAAAACTGCGTCATTGAGTGACGTCTTTTGCAAAAATTTTAAAAGACTTTTTTTGTAACAGAGATAGATACAAACAGAAAAAAACAAACTGTTCCCAATTAAATTGTGAAGAGGGAAAGAGGGAGAGTGCGCCAAAGAGTCACACAGCAAATTAATCCAATTAATTTTTATTTGATTATCGGATTTCCAGCCAATAAATTAACCAATTTTCCATTTCGATTCAGTTCACTTCAGTCCAGAGACTAAAGAGCGTCCCGAAAAATTACGTAATCGAAAATGCCTGCGGATGAACTCTTAGTAATTGATTGGTCAATATTGAATTGAAAAGCGAGAATCCTTTGAGTTTAATTCATCTCAATCCCATTATGCGAATTCGCAACGGATCGATCAATATTCCATTCTCCATTTTTGTCTAATTTGATCATTCTGAACAGCTTCCTTTCATTTCATTTTTCATCTCAATTATCTTTCTCTGATTATTTTCCCTCGTCACTTTACTCAGCGATAAAATCAATTATTCAAATATTGATTTTGATTCATAATTAATTCAACATGTTCTCGATACAACACGAATTTAATATTCAAGAATATTTTTAGAGTAAATATTTACTTTAATTTGAGAATCTCAAATTTAATTCATTTCAAAAACAATATTATTTTGCATATCAATTTTGTTCATCAATGAACTTTCTCATTGACAAAATTTAAATTTATTTTCATTTTAAAAAGAAAAAAGATTAATTTAATACTCTTATGCGATGTTCACATTGAGCATTTTTGTGGTTCCTAACAAAATTTACCGTTAAGCGACGTTCACATTTATAAGTCCAATTTTCCAATTAACGCCGGAAACCTATACCTGGATATTTCTGAGTTGGAAGAACAAAATCTTATAAAAATAGAACCAAGTCTTCTTGTTTTTATAAGCGATGAAACTAATGCAGTGGTCACACCCAAATTTACTGCTCGTGAACGATCCGCCCCCATTTTAAAAATCCGTATTATTATTATGAGATTTTGACAGATGGAAATGACACAAACCAATTTTCAAACAAATTTTATTTATTTGGTTCCGCCACTTTTAATTAAGTTTTATATTGCCAATTTCGCCACCCAGATTACAGAAGCAACTGTCAAAGTTGTTTACAAACAATTAAATTTGCCCAATCAAAACGTTTTTGGTAAAAAAGTGAAAAATGGCTATTTATAATTTGTAATTGCGATATAAATAATTATTATACATGTCATTGATGACAATTCAGACATCGGTATAAACGATTTTTATGAATTCCTCTCGTAGAATAAAATTTCAAAATAATAATACGATCGTACAAATGTGCAGCGCAGGGTTACTGACATTGAAGGGGAAGTTGGTCTATTGCAGTTCTCGGCTTCGCATAACAGTTTTCACGATATCGCTCTAAATTTCAAATAGTCATTGTGGGTTCAATACTTGCTCTATTTTAATTTTGAAAGTTGCATAAAATTGCAGATAAAATACAGATTCCATAGACATGCAATTTTATAATTTAATTATAGCAGTTAATTGAAAATTTTATTTATAAACATTGGCGTTTCGTCGCTTAACGATGCATTTGGTAAGAAACCATAAAAATGGTCAATGTGAACACCGCATTATTAGCAATAATATCAATTTCGTAATATATGTTTCTATCAATTAATTAGACTTCAATGCACTCTTTTTAATTAAAATGATAATCTTAAAGTTAAATAAACTATCAATATTTTCTAATTGAAAGATTGTGTAAATATGAAATCAAATCATAATAAATCATAAAGATATATCACTCATTAAAGGTTGTATTTGTGAGAGTTTTAGGGAAGATATTTCTAGCAATAAATTAATTTCACAATATCTTTAAAGTATGCAATTCAAAAATTAAAAGCTGTTTTATAATCTTATAAATTTAAAACTTCTAATTCATTTTAAAAGTAATACATATTTAATTTTTAAAAGTGGTTTGTGTTTGGCACAATACAAAAAAAAACTAATTCAATGTAAAACCAATTCCTTTAAATACTAATAATGAAGAGTAAGATAAATTAATCACATGTTGAACTTTAATTTCTATATTATTGATGTCTCAAATATTTTCAATTTTTTGCTATAATTCTAATATTTTCAAGTATCGTCAATACTATTTGTTCGAATCAGACAGGCTTTCAAACCTTGGATGAAGAGCACAGAATCGAATGGACCTTTCTATAATACTAGTAATTTGCTGCTGTTCATTAAACGGATACAGATGAAAGTTATGAAAGGGATTGTCTCCTTCGAAGTATGTGTTTTCTGTTTCGGTGGCAAAAGCCTGTCAATAAATAGGCTCTATATAGAACCATTTGTTCATGGTGCTAATCACATCATAACAAATATTGGTTCATAGACATGATAACCAATTGTCAAATTTTAAAAGATTGACAAATGAATAGATATGGCATTTGGAAAATTTTTCGTAAAACCAATTGGTTAGACCTAGACCGGTAACGGTTGTTGGGTCTTTGAAAAAGATCGATAATAAATCATTAAGGCTGCGCCACCCATACGGGTCTTTGGTAAGAAACTGACTTGGGCACCCGTTAATAAAGTACGCTTAATAAGCGTAACCCGCCTAGAGTCATTTCATCAATTTCATGCGATAAGCCCGGACTCCGTATAAGTGTAGTGTATGGGGCCCTAGCAATGACCCGGGCACGGGTCTAGGTGGCCCAGCCTTATTATTAAATGTAAAAGTAATTTCAAACCATGAACATACAGTGTTTAAAAGAATTTCCATTTGTTTTGTAATACTTGTCAACCATGTTTTATACAAGCCATGTGCTATTTTTTAATATTAGCACTGAAATCTAAAAGAAAGTTATTTGTTTAAAGTTCTAAATCTTTATCCCACACATAATACTTTCTTTAATCTTGGTTTTTAAATTAAATAGACGACGAATGAGATGTGTCATATTTTGTATCATATCTGTCATCAGCTGATGTATTCATATTTTGTACTTGACATATTGTTTTCCTTACTCGTTCTATTTATTAAAATAAAAACCAAATATTAGTAAAGTAATATAATTTTTAATTTAAGTGATTATCCATATCTTTGTACAATTTTATCTATTTTCTGTAACTGATACTAATTTGAATAATGTGTTGAATCGAGAACAAAGTAACAAATTGAATTTGCAAACGAGCGGCATGAATATAATTTGATTTTCGACGACAGCTGTGTACATTAATAATTGATATTGATCGCAGCCGAAAAGGCTCAATCACCTGTTACCCAATTAGACAAGCGGAGGAGGAGAGTAGGAAAGACAGAAAGAAACAAGGGAATAAACACTAAGCTAAACACTAAAATATTCATAGAGCATCATCGGGGCAAATCAAATGTGTAGCAAAATGTGACTCTCATTAGATGAGGGGAGAGACTATTAAAGGATATATCCTATATTATATTTAATTAAAGGTATGATGACATTGTAGTGACTTGTAGCAGAGAAGCCAGATACACTCACTGATCCCAAAAAATTGTTAACCGTTCCATTTGTTATTCTGAATGCAAATGCGCGCGCGATTAGTAGCTTAGATTAAGGAAGCAAAACCAGAAAAAATAAGTAGGAGGCTTTTATTCAGGACGACACACCGGCAGTCATTTAAAAAGAATGAAGGAGGAGAATGGTAGATAAACAGAAAAGCACGTGAAAATGTCCGTACAAACAATTAAAGGGACATTATTGTAGTCATTTAGAAACGCGGAAATGGGGACGACGCAGTTCAGTGACATTGCTGGAATTTTAGTCCGAATTGTAATGGCGCACTATGGAACGATTACAAAATAATACGATGAAATTGATTATCTTTTAATTTTAAATTGTAATAAAATATTGACTTATTTCAAATTATCTAAAATCAGTATAGTTTGCTAAAGCGTTACCATTTATAAAAATATCTCTATATTGTATATGTCATTTAAATTAAACTTTTTCTAACATATTGCTCAAGTAATATTTTATAAAAATATAATTTAAGATATTTCCAATAAATAATAACTATTATGTTATTACAATAAAAAACATAATCACCATGAAGAAGAAACGAGGTCAAATTTCATATAAATCTATTGATTTCTATAATAATATTTGTGCCGTGCAAAAGTATAAAAATAATTCCAGTCAAATTTTGCCGTTTCTTCTTCATGGCGGAGGCTTATTATAACTATCACATAGTAACTAATATATTAAAGTATCTAAGTTAATAAACAAATCATAATTGGAGTCATATACAGTCGACTCTTGATAATTCAAACATTCGATAATTCGAACCACTCCCGAGGTTTTTTGAACTACCATACAATTTTGTGATCTCGGTAATTCGATAAAAACTTTTGTTATTTACCAAAACCCCGCGGTAATTCGAACAAATCGGTGTCTAACACTCGACAATTCGAAGTTGCAAATTTGTGTTTGCAGTATTTCAGCCATCGTTTCTCTTAACAAACTTATAGAGCAGTCTAAGGAGAAGCAATGGAACCACTTCGAAATATTTTAAGGGTATCTTGGAGGTACGAATTAGGAATGCGGATGATTGAAATTTCATATAATAATTATAATATAAAGCGTTGTTGCAACAACATAATAAATAGTTTTTAACAACTTCATTACATAATAAAAAATCAAATATAAAGGTTATTTTAGTGTATTTCATGAAATGTAATATTTCGTATTAGTCTGAAATTTTTGTTGTATATTGGTCAAAATGTATTGTTTCCACATCCGCACTGAACTCTTGAGAATGTCAAAATATTTGCGGATGCCAATATTCGCAGTATCTATTATCCAGAGTCGACTGTAACGTTTTAATTAAAAAAAAAAAGATTGCGTTTACTCCCACAAAAAGTGCGATCAGCGTTTATTTCAATAAAATTTTAACATTTTCGGTTTAAATTGTTTCATCGTATATTTCTTTATTTTTGAAACCTAATTGTTTTCTTTATAAACAGTACAATTGTCAAAATGCACTTTCTGTTTAATAGGCAATATATTAATCGTTTTTTGTTTTGGAAATAATCTTTTGAATTTCAGATTATTTACATTGATTTTTTAAAATAATTGATCAAATTAAAGACTGCTTCTCAAGCTAAGAAAAGCGGCCAGAAATCGTTAATACCCATTAAATAATTGAGTATAAATAGACAAAGCCCAAAAATGAATAAATGGCATTATATTATTTGAATTGCTTATATTTTGATAATTTATAAAATTTAAAATAATAATCAAGTCAATAAATCATGTAAAATATTATATGGGTGATTTGAAAACTGTGTGAATTTATCAAAATAATTATTTAATTTTAAGAATTCGTTACCATTTAATGGTTATCTCTTTAGTTATTTATAATATTTGAATAAAGTTTAAAAGTTATAATAAAATAAACAAAATGAAAAAAATGTTTATTGCAATTAAAATTCTTTTTTAACGTATATCAACCGTAAATCGTTCCATGGTGCGTCTGTTAGTAATTTAGAACATTTCGTGAAACGGACAAAAGTCGGGCAATGTCCTCTGTTGTGTTATTCTGCAACATTCCCCAGTCATAACATAATAAATGTATTTTTTGCAAAACAATTTTAATGATGACAATATGCGGTTGTCAAACAGTTGTACTGATCGTGATAAATACTTGACTAAAAAGCTACCCCAAACAGCAACAAACAAACAAAAAAACAAGGCAATTAGAATAATAACTCTCATCCCTATGTTAACACATTCTACCCCTATTGCAAAATGTGGTTAATTTCGTTTCGAAATTCAGTCAATTACCCAACAAAATGTACAATAAACGAGGAAACAAGCAAAAAGAAGTCATGTTAATCCAATTCCTGGGCTCTAATTTAATCTCACCACACACACACACCAAAGAGGAAATGCTTTAAATCACACACACAACTACACATAAACAACTCTGTTCTACCAAAAAATGTTTATTGTAATTATTATAAATCAAATTCAATTTAAGAGATTTTAAAACTGATGATGAACCAGTCATTTGTAAATACAATTCAAATCTTAGCGATAATAAAAAGGAAATGAAAAAAGTGAATAAATAAAGAAAACCAGATTTTAAAAATCGTGATTGTGAAGAAATGTTGGTGTTTTCATTTTTTGTCTGGCTCTCTCCACCTCCTATCCTCCTCCTCCACCTCATTCCAGGATACTCAACTCTGTGCCGTGTTTGCGGTTGTCCAGATGACTCTGCAAAGATAAATGGAAAAGTTAGTTGACGCACTTCAAGTTTTAATGAACTCAAGAGGCACATCTTCATTCCATTTGCTACAGTGATTTTCGAGATGATTATCTTTTTTTTATTTAATTCTCTCAGAAATTAACAAGCGACTAATTAGTCAAACAGACCAAATTGAGCTAATGAGTACTTTCATCCTTTGAATGCTTTTATTAAGACGTTTTTACATTTTTAAAAGGGAAATTTAATTACAAACTTTTATCTTAAAAATTACAATTTAGTTGCAAAACTGTGTAAATCAGTTTATTGATTTATAAAATAAAACTGTTCAGAAATTATAATATTTATTTTAAAAAATTGGATAACAATACAATTGAAATTAAATGGTTTTAGGACAAAAAGTTTATATTAAAACAGGTAATGTTATTTCCGTTTCAAGACATTTAAAGGTACGAATTTCCATTTGGAGATGCAGTCGACGATTTGGATTACCAATCGAGAAAACAATTTTTTCAAGTGGCGGGAACAGAAACGAATACTTTTTTATCTGTAACGTTGAAAATTCTTCTGATGATGATCTTTGTGCTTAGGACTTTAGATTTTAGGGGGTGCCTATTCATCAGACAAAGCGCAGAAAGAAATCCTTTAAGAATGTTATTTAATAATTTACCGTATCTAAATCTTTCTTTTGGAATGAAAAGACAAGATAATATACCATTGTGTATCAAACTGATCAATTTGTTTTGGTACGAAGAAAGGTCTTACCATTGGCCATCGTCTGAACTATAAAACAAAAGTCTAGGTTTGTTGCCAATAATTGAAAAAGATATCAGACGGGTTCAGAATGCTAAGGACACTAAAGAAAATGATTTATTTGTTAAATTTTGCTGTTGATATATTTTATTTTGTTCATAGCCAAAATAACTAGTACCTAATTGTCAAATTTTTAAACTATGTATGGACGATGCGTAGGGAATTTAATGATCTTCAAAATAGTATGACTTGAGTTAAATACGTCGAGCCATTTGTTAGCTACGTCGCGTAATATTCTGAAAACCCGCTATATCAGAAAATACTACTCGCAACTGTGTCTTTATTCGCTGTCCTATTGTGCCCATATTATCATCCACAATGCATAATGAGCTCAGTTTTCAATAGCCATCATTATTTTATTTGAACTCAAAAATTTTAATAAAATTTTCTCATAATTCGAAATATTGGTTTTTAGACTTCCAAAGATAGAAACTGACTGCATACTATGACATATCGACCTAATTTTATGCGTTGTATATATTGAACATTATATATTCAACCATAATCACCAAAATCTCTTTTTTGCGGCATTGGGAGAAAATAAGCTACCAGTCGTAAACGGATGAAACACAGTGTATATGATGTTTCCTAGTTTAATTTTATAAATACCTCCGCAATGTTTTAAATTCATGTTTTGCTCTAGTGTTTGTTTTTCAATACTTTATCTTTTAATTCATTTTGTTCTTTAATTAATTATATTCTTTTACTTTCTTATTGTATTTAAAATATGAAACATAAATAAAAAGAAACATATTGTGACGAGCATATCTTCAATGACAGTGATCCCGGCTGCTTTCTTCCTCATTCATCTTCAAACCTCTTCGACTAAGAATTTGCTAAAATTGCATTTTTATTCTTCATCGCCCTGGAGCGCAATTATTCAATTGTATTTAAACAGTCTATGCGATCGTGAATAAATAAACATCTAACTGTCCGCCGCGAGTTTAATCTACACGAACACACGCACAGAAATTTTGATAAAATTGATTAAAACCTTTTCCAGAAACCAATTAAGATTTCTCTATCATCGTGATTTGAGAAAATCGGCGACTGAAAAGGCAACGTAAATGTCTATTCCGTAAGTATATATTATTTCGATTGAAAAGTGTTGCAAATTTTGAAGCAAAAAATAAAACTTGGCCAATTGTTATAGTTATATATCCTACAAAAGCAATTGATATTATTTATATTTTAAGAAATAACACAAAGATCGTTTAAACGTTAACAACAATTTTGTCTATGTGTCAAATGGCAAGAGCTGTTTAAATGTTTAAAAATGACAATAAATTTTAAAACAACTCAAATGTAAATTATTATTTGCAATTTATTAAATCTGTACAAAATAACCGCTAGTTTTATTCGATTTTAAAATGTATACGAGTAATATAAAACCCTTATTAAATCTAGTACATTACAAGTAAAATTCAGAAAAAACATAAAAAGCTTTTTAGTAATCTTTTCAAAATAAGTTGATGCAAGGTTCGTGAAACCACATTCTTCGATCCTTTTGCTAATCTTATCGAACTCAAAACTTTGTTAGTAAAGAAATTTAATATCAAAATTGAACTGAAATTTGATTATTGGGGCTTCAGCAAACACATTTATATTAATAACAACAGTTAGAACATTCCAATAATTAATCAAACATGGTCTATTAAATAAAATATTCACAACTACAATTATAGTATTTATCCAATTATAGTAATTTGTATCACCCTTCATACATGTAATTATTAATAATAATTGGGTTTGAAAATAATTGCTTTCCAAAATAATATTTTATTGTACTTAGACAATTAGAAACATTTAATTTAAAATTGAAAGGAGTTATTTATATAACTAATGAACTAAAGGTTTTTTTTTAAGATATGAGATATACTAGATTTTGTTGTTCCATTCAGGGGCCCGTTTCTTTAAGCTCACGAAGAATGTTCACAAGTTCGCCTTGAACAACGAATCGAGTCTACAACAAAAACATACATTGCAAATCAATTTCATTAATGCAAAATCAATTCATATTTCAGGTTTTTTCGAAGATATTTTTATTTTGACGCTATATTACTTTACTTTTGGTAATACAAACGAAGAATGGATATAGTTAGAACATATTCCTAATATTATCACATAGAAAAACTAAGTAATTAATTAAATATGAGGTGAAATATAATTAGTCCCGATAAATGAAATTTTCAAAATCACTTTTAGTCACCTGAAAATTAAATTTTAGATTAAAATAACACATCAACATGATAAATACAATTATATCTTCAATTTATATAAATCAATATCTTTTTTTTAACCTAATTTACATAAAACTGAAACATTTGTCAATAATTTAAATTTTCACAATTTGTTGTTTTTCTTCAGCGAAATACAATTTCCGCACAATAATTTATTTGTAAAGACTGTACTTAATCATTTCAATGGGTATTTTAATTTGAAAACAATCGAATTATTTTTTGGATAAAAATGAAACGTCAAATATAGCGACGTTATTAATGAAAGTCGTTACCATTTCCAATTGGAATCTTCGCCAAGGCGAAAGTGGAAATTGGTCATGAACTTAGAGAAACAGCCTACAGTTGTCAAATTAACGTTTTTGTCAACGTCAATTAACAAAAAGGAAAAACAGTCTAACATATAAGTTTTATTTTTAAAGTATCTGTGTAAACTATGGTAAATTGACCCCTAGTATACTAAAAGGTACAATTTTAATTTTTATTTGTGCTTAAATTTTATCTCAAAAGGGTCTACAAATTGCTCACGCCGTTTTCCAACATATTCATTATTATTCCATCGCTCCACATATCCAATCATTCATTGGAAAGGATATATCATAAGCCTCAAATGCCAATATAAGCTATTTAGTTTAAGTATAAACATCCAATGACCAATGTTAGCTGCCAAGAAAAATTGGCCGGATCACTTTCACGGTCCTTCCCGATCAGAAATGCCAAGAAGATGGACTCGCGTGTGTCCTCTTCAACCTGGCCTTGCAAAAAGTGATTCGAGTCGCAAACATCTATAACAGGGGGATCATCCTGCATAAGTCCACCAAACTACTTGCCTATGCAGACGACATAGACATCATGGGCCGCAATCTCCAAGGCATTCAGGAGACATTTGCCAAACTCAAACGGATTTCAATAAAAATGGGATTAGAGGTAAATGTTCAGAAGACAAAAATCGTGATCGGCGTCCTCTGTAAAACAGAATAACATCCACAATGGTCAACTAGTCAATATAGCAGGACAGGAGTTTGAGGCAGTATCCTCATTCGGCTATCTAGGCTTAACAATTCCAACCGCTAATAGCCTCGACATAGAAGTCCGAACACGGTTGTTGAAAGCTAACAGAGCTTACTTTAGCCTTATCAGGCTTTTCCGATCCAAAACTCTGAAAATATCTACGAAGCTGCTGCT
>JXOV01021715.1:563-14276 GCA_001014945.1 Clogmia albipunctata
CCCTGTCGTAAAAGGATGAAACTCAGTGTATTTATTAATTTCCCGAAATAGACAACAATTTATTAAAACCATTTATAATAATTTAGATTTTTATTAGATACCATGGTTGCCATTATAATAACTAATTAAGTGCAAATAATAATTAACATCATTATTACAATAAATAGCAAAAGTTTCCAAATTATCGTTATTTTATTCTGTAAAATATGTAGCTTAATGCATAAATTAAATTTTTGGAAATATAAAGTGTTAATTTTAAAAAATTAGTTAATTATAAATTGTACAGAAATTTTTTTCTCACATTTCAAATTTTTCCACCCTAGAAAATTTGCCGCCCTGGACACTAGCCCCAAATGCCCCAGTGTAAATCCAGGCATGCTCATCATTCCAATGAATCACGGTGGTTCATTAGACCGGTATTCATTGTTAAGTACACATAACTTTTGAAGGATTATTTGATTATAGAACCAGTGTTTGATTTCACGTTCCCTTCCATTGTTTTCTGTAATCATTTCTAACATCTAACATCATTTCTAAAATCTGGAGAATCTCGTTTTTTTAAACAGAAAACCGCCATCATCAAGTTCTGAAATACCGTTGGGCCCAAATTGAAAATAAATAAACTATAACTTTATATATACAAATGGGAATCCAATAAGGCTTTTGTTAATATTTTGAGATAAAACTCCATCTAGTGTAGTGTTAAGACCTAAAACAGTTCTCACCAACACCACTTCACAACAGGAGTATAACAAAACGAGCGGAGACGAACAACCACGAGACGGGACAAATAGGAAGAGCGGCCATTATGAAAATCTAAATATTCGAGAATAAACGTGTTTTTCTGTGCTCCCCAATTAAGTGTTTCATTTAATTACCCTGAGTGATTATACGCCAATTTATTTCAGCGGTATTGATTAACATGTAGTTTAATTTGACTTTCAAAAACCAATGGCATTATTCAAAACGAAAATGATAAACAACATTGGATGGCTCTGCGAATCTGACACTTAGTAACTGTATCTATATTGGTGACAATGACTTTTCTTTTAGGCCACCCTGCAATTTTTTTTTACATAATCATAATAATTGCTTTCGCATTGTTATATGATTGGATGGTACAAATATAAAAAAAACCCTAAACAAGGATAATACGAATAACCGATTAATATAATAAAAAAGTAAAAATAAAAATATAATTAAATTAAAAGACATCCATTTAATAATTATAATTCAACAAAGTCACATTTATTAGAGAAATAGATATATACACTATTTGTAATCTGACTTAATAGTATCCGAAGGAGATGTCGTGGAGGGGAGGGCTGTTGGAGTTGGGCAGGGCGTAGTCCTTGGCCAGTTGGTCGAGGACGGACGTGCTGCGGCCTTGCTGAGGTCGAGGAGCGTAGTTCTGTTGTGGGGGGCTTGGTCCGGGGACGGGTGCTGCCCTTGGAGCGGAGTATTGGACTTGTTGGCGTTGGACCGAGTAGGGGGCTGGGATTTCCTCGTGTTGCCTTGGAATTGGGTTAGCCTGGTACTCCTGCTGCAACTGACCAAAGTTAGATCGCTGAACGTACTCTGGGTCGGGACGAGGGGGTCGCTGAGCGGCTGAGTAAGTCACATCGGTCATTCCCTGGACGGGAGCGGCTCCGGGAATGACGGCCCTTTGCGGAACTGGCGAAGAAACGAACTGTTGGCGCCTTGGCTGCTGTTGTTGAACTTGGTACTGAGGTTGAGGCTGTTCGTACTCGTCTTGATAGTGCTGTTGCTGGGGCTGAGGTTGAGGCTGTACCCTTGGCTGAACTGGTCTTGAAGGACGTGGGTTGGCAACTCGGGCAATCTGCAATTAATCGTTATTTATGTCAGATATGAGAGAACTGAAGGCTTTTTACCGTTTACTTAATTTATTCATTTTGACTCAATATAGGAGTGACAACGTTAAACGGATAATAAATAACAGTTCACGCTTGACGAACATACAGCTGTTTTTGCAAGTAAAATATTTTGGAAATCACTATTTCATTATGCAACTTTATAAAACAATTTTTATTGTCCAAAGTGGACTTTAAAAAAGTAATAAATATAGTATTTCAAAAACTAATTTTATGGGGATTCTCTGAGATTATTATACAAGTATTACTATAAAATGAATTTCAATTTTGTTGTGCTGACAGAAAATGTCTAAAATAAATTGGGAAAACATTATAGAGAATATCAAAACAATTCATGGTTAATTGACCCTTTACTCGTTCTAGTAGAATATTCCCGAAGCACGGTCAGATGGATGCCTAAATGTAATGACAATTTATTTTATAAAAAAAATGCACGAGTTTTGTGATGAAATAGTTTTCTTTTTATAAATTTAGTAATTTAATAACCAATACAAAAAAAGTGAAAAAAATTGAAACTAAAAATTAATAAAATAATATATTTATTTCAAAATTACGAATTTATGTCTTCCATCTGACCGTGCTTTGGGAATGTTTTACCATTTTCGAAGTCATGCCGATTATTTGTTGTTTTAATAATCTGGCTTGAAATTTTGTTGATGACGTCGTTTCCGAAATGTCAAACCTTGTCTTGACTAGTGAGTTAGATTCAAGATAATTACTTAGTAATTGAGTGAGAAAAGATTAAGTAATAATAAGTTCGTGAAATAAGTACCTAAGATTATACTATTGTGTGTTAAAATGATTTATGAAAGTTGTTTTTCCATAAAAATTAAAGAAATGGTGTAAATTTCTTAAAGTTAAAAGTGTAGACAACAAAATAAATATGTGTTGTGATCATTTTGAATCAGACTGACTCAAACGGACCCCACAGCTTCTAAAAAGAAAATCCTCTCGACTTCTTTGTTAATTAACTTTGATTGTAACAAGAATACGATCCATTATAATAACTCCTAAATCGTCGCTATTACTCTATCTTCTGGTCAATTGCACACAATAATAATTTATTTTTTAATTTTCATTTTATGTGAAGAAACGTCGAATTTCCTAATCAACGGCCCGGGCGGCAAACCCGCTAGCTTCACTACTCTTTAAATAGATATTTTAAAGTAGTTTTAATAAGAGCTATAGGAACAAACGTAAATTTAGGTTTTAATTTTTAGTATATAAAAATTTACTTTAAAAAGATTTGCAATGAGTATTTCAAAGTAACACTTGAATTGTATTTTAACTAAAAATACATAAAATTTTTAATTTAGACAGAATATTGTTGCTAAATTGGCAAATTAATTTTGCCAATATTTAATTGTGAAACCAAAGAAAATAAATCAGTTTTTCTTACGTAAGGCTTTTGTGGCACATTCTCGTCTTCGTAATCCACTTGTTGAGCTTCCTCTCGAAGACGGCTCTCGTCGACCAGAGTTGGTGGTGGCACGGTAATTCCTTCTCCAGCTGGCTGGAATCCGAACTTATCAGCTCCGTATTCGATCACGCGAACCTTGAAAAACATTTTATTAAAAAATTTCATCTCATTGCCTTTTTGACTTTCTTGAGAAGAGAAGGTCATCTCGTTTATAATAAATTGTATGAACTTTTCGCACCTTTCCGGTTTCGTCCACATATCCGTATTTTCCCTTCACTTCCCCGGTCTGGGCTTTGGTCTCAATTTTGAAGCTACCATCGGCGCCCTCGTAACCATATGTGTAAGAACCGTCCTCATTGTGGCTGAAGGTTACAAGAATTTTCGGTTTAATTCAAGTTTTATTGATCGGTCAAGGTGTTCTTTTATCTTTTTAAGGTTTTTAGATTAAAACTAGTTTTGTAGTAAGAGTTTTTATGCTTTTTGTAATCCAAATTAAACAAAATTAAATAGATTTAGGTGTTATATGAAATATAAATTATTTTATTTTATAATAATAGGTTTCTCAAAAGATAATTATGATACAATTTTTTTTATGTGTCCCCATAACCTCTTAGAAAGACAACAAAATGTGCTGGTTTTTCAAGTAAAAAACTCATTATAATTGAATTATTTATGAGTATAAAAGAAGAAACTAACATAAAAATGAAAATTAATATATTAAGTCAATTAAATGAATTCTAAATACGGTTTGTATGGTATTGTTTGACTCCAATTTAAAAATTCCGAGATTTTGTGGTACTACACACAATGAAGTAATTTTTATTTTTAAATATATAATAAAAGTTCATATTCTTTTTACATTATTGAGCGTTGAAAAAATAAAATTGATAACTTAATTTACTACAAATTCTCATTTAATAATAACTTTAAGTTATTTTTAGAATGTTGTTTTACCCAAAACTGAGCATAAACTTGTATAATGTTGGCATTTCTTATCAAAACCCATTGTTCAGGTCTCTATCCAGAAATCCGTGTTCCAGTTATTCAATTCGTTCAATTCAAGTGACCAGATTAAACGAAACCTATCGTTTGGATTAAATGGACTTCACAATGGTTGACATTTAGAAATAAAAACAACTGGAATCAGTTGCGAATTTTATTGCAAATCCCACTTGACTGAAAACCTTTTCAATTTCTTGTGTTTCTGTGTTATTTCTTTGGGTCTGTCTCTCTATTTGCGGTGATGTTATGAAAGAACTAGGAGTCAATAATCGAGAGTCTTTTGTTGAACGATCAATAATATAATTTTCCCATGGCGGAGAAAAATCATAATTTCTAGAGTCGTGAATCGCCCTTTTGGAGCAGGTCTTGAGTGCAGAAGTTCAAAGGTGGTGCCAAATGGATCGTGAGAATCGTTAAAGGTCATTAATTTTATTAGCATCAAAATTGGATTAAACAATAAACAAATTAATTAAGAAACATTGATCAATCGATTAATGATCACAGTTCACATATTGATTGGGGAGTTAAGCGATTTTGTTTTTTTACGATCGATTTTCAAATTTGACATTACTGATCCAGATCAAATAAGAACCAGTTCAAGTAACTCTCACTTTTATTCAGCCAGCTCTGTGGCATGGCAACCTCTTACACAATCGATCGTTTGGTCTGTTTTGTCTTTTATTTTTTTTTATAATTATTTAATCGTTCAAAAGCGTTTTCCTTCCAGTTGGGTTTTAATCAGTGAAGATCATATTACCGGTTGATTTGTTTGAGAATTGGAACGGGTGTGGGCTTGGTGTCCACGGGCCCAGTTCCGGGTTGCAGCCTCTGGGGCGCTGGGCGGTGATAGTGTTGCTGCTGAGGCGCCTGGTGCTGGTACTCGTCGTATTCCTGGGCGACAGCGATCGTCACCAGCAAACAAAACACGATCACCTGAAACCGAAATCCAGTTTGTTTTACTTTCAGATTTATTACACTCTTTCGCACAACGGATTATGGCGACACTTTTGTGCAATAATTAGACATTTAGTTTCGTTTTTTGTTCTTTTACATTATCACATTTCATTAATTGATCACTTGTTTTATAATATGCTTTTTTCTTCCCTTTTATAATACTCTTAACAATGTCACACTCACTTTAGCTTTCATTGTTCCCAAATTTTCGGACATCAACACAGCTCCAATGGTACAAGAAACTGAGCAGACCCAAAGAGCTTTAAATAGCTTTTATACTCTCCATGATCAAAACTGGTAAACTACTCTTTTCCTACCCATATCGCCAACGACTACTGCACTATTATTGCTGCCTTACCAAGTGCACAGACAAGAGAAGTATGTATTTCCAATAAATACACCTCAATACCCACGTTTAAAGCCATACAATGTAAGCAACCACAAAAAGAGTCTCTATACAACAATCTCATAAATAAACATGTATTAGGAGCCATACTATAATTATATTTCGAGCCTTTGGTTTTTCCTACCCATGAATGAAACTATCAATTCTGCGCTGGATCGGTTGCAGACAAGAAAGAGACATAATTATTTTCGTCTGCTAATGTGTAAAGATCGAGGAGTGTTCGGAAAATCACTGAGATATAAGGAAAATATCTTTAAATTTTGAACAGAACTTTATATTATATCCAGCAAAAATAATGTTATAAAGAAACAAATAATTATTACTTTCTAAAAATAAATACATTTTGGGTTTTAAAATTATTAGTTACAAGGAAAGACTAAATGCTTGAGTCAAATTATTTTTGATAATTAAAATAAGTATAATGGATCAGGCAAAGATAGTTGAAATTGCACATAAGAAATATTCCCTTCCATAACATACACTGTAAATTAAGGTAATAATCGTACTCGTTTTTCCTTCATACCTCTGAAACCAAAAGAAGCTAGAACTTCAAATTCACACACAATGTATCCCTTAACAGATTCCAAATTCCTTTATGTTTTAGCAAATTCACAAATACTTTCTTTTAATCAATTTAACGAAATTAAGAAAAAAACGACACATTCTGATTGGGTCAGCGTTATACCGCACCCCCTTTTCTCTGTTATGGGGCATTTTTTAAACAATCTATTGATGAGGGTATTTACGAAAAACCACATATGTTCAGAATTTTTAAAATTTGGGTCGTGATGTCATAGCAGGGCGCCAGTAAGCTCACATTGAAAGTAAAAAAAACGCTGATTTCGAAAAATTATAAAATAGTATACAAAATTTTAGAATTTAAAAAAGTAATGATGGATATAAAAAACTATCCTCTTTGTTCATCTCTGGATATGAATTTTGACATAGTAGAACAGCTAATAAAGTCGTAACCGCGGTTAATATTACTTGACATAACGGGTTTTAAGTATGTATCATATTTAAACCAATGCCATACTATTCAAATAATAGTTATTTGTGCTGGATTTTACACCCCAGCAGGACATATTTTGTTGCACTTTCCTCTAAAATTCACATAAAATTAAATTAAAAAAATAGGCCGTTTCAACGGTCTCTATTTGAACGATTTGTTTACCGTTTTAAGGGTCTAGATTTGAGATTCAACAGTATTTTTTTCAAAATGACGCCGAAATTTGACTTTGAAACAAATTTATTTGTAGATTTATGATTTTTTTTCGCCCTAGTAAAAAAAAATTCAAAATTTTCACTCAGTGCGAAAAAGTACAACATTACGAAATCCAAATGGACACCGAAAAGCGTATGTTTCGATACGGGAGTGCAAAAAGATTATTAAACTCCCTACAAATCGTCTCTACATGGTTTTGGAATTCTATTGCTGGTTCTGAGCCTTTCCGTCTATGAATTTACTCAAAAACATCTGCATAATTGATATATGAAACAGTTAGAGGCGAAAATTGAATAAATTATTCACTTTAAGTGTCAAAAGGACTGGTAGCGCCCTGGACCGCCTTCCTGGAGGTCGTGGGATCGAATCCTGTGCGGATATTTTAGAGCGCGAAAAAGTTTTCCATTTGTGTAAATCAATACCTTCATAATATAAATAAAATGGACGGACTGACTAGATCCACTTACAACCGGTCTAGGTGTTTTTAATTTACTACTAATTCACTGAATAACAAATAGTCAACCCGTTGGTTGAGGTTGAGAAATTAATTTTAAATACAATTCACTTGCTTAACAGCGTAGATGATGACTTGTTATATGCCTGACTTCTTAAGTTCAGCGGCTTTGGTTTGTACATGAAATTTGGGATGGATAACTTTAAATAATTATTTTATTCTTAATTCTCATAAATCAATATTTAAACGCCAAATATAATGTGACGAGCGCATCATCAATGACAGTGATTACGGCTCCTAATCGGTATCTACTTTTCCATCTGAATTTTTTCCGTTATTTACACACACACAGAACTTTTGACTAAATTGATTAAACCTTTTCTCAGAAATCAATTATGATTATTCGATCAATGTTATAGAGAATTTCGGCGACTGATAAAGTATAATATTCCGGTGAAATGCCTTTCCCTTAAGTATAAACTATCCGCAAAAATATTAGTACATATAATCAAATCATTTCCTTGAAGTTCTTATCCTTTATGTTAAAAAAGTAACCAAATAAATATAAAATTATAAATGGTATGCTTGGTGAATCACAGTTCTTGTAGACTTCTTCTAGACAAGATACTAGTTTAGGGCTAAAATATAAAAAAAAACTGTGAAAGTTTCAATGCTTATGAATATATTAACCTTGTAATTGAGTTCAGATATATAAAAGAGTTTAAAATAAAATTTGATTAGCAATCCAAAATTGGAACTTGATTAGTTTGTTTTGGCATTCCAGTTATTACATCCTGTTTCGAAGATCATTTTCTGTCCGGGTGAATTTTTAATAGCGGGTTTTTGTTAGCTATTTTGAAGAAATCAAAACTTTTAACTGGATCAAAAGTACAATAAGGTCTTTTGTCTATTCAAACAAAACCATATCTGCAAATCTGGAATTTTAATTGAGACTAATAATTTGATACTCAATGCAAAATTGCATCAATTCTGCAATTGAATTTAATTATACACATATCGAGCTTAATTGTTCATCAAATTTGAGAAATGTGAGATTAATTAATAGCAACAAAGAGGTAAATTTAGGTCTTAATAAATTCAATTAATTTTAAAAATTCATTATTTATTTATTGTAATGCACTTATATTAGAAAGATTTCAATTTAAATAATTTGCAATAAAACTTGATTTGGAATTTATTAAGTTGTACCACGATAAAAGTTTATAATTTTCTTACTGGTGATCATTTTTCTCTTATAATAAACAACCGTTTTGAAGTGATAGAACCATTTTCTTGATATTTCCAGTAATAAGAAACAAATTTAAAATTTGTTTTTATTTTGGTTTTCGAAAATGGAATTCGCGAAAATTGCAACAAATTCATTTAGTATGTTTCGTAAACTAAATTAGATATGCAAATTGCAATTTCGATTCATTTAATTAATAATAACTTTGAATTAGCAAACCATTAGTGCATATTTCCATAGTTTTAAATTTGCAAAACTATAATTTATTACTGTTCAAAATTTGTCTTTTTAATTATCTTGTAAAAAAGTATAAATGTGCAAAAACAACATACATTTAAAATCATTTAATTAAAGTTAAAAATTTTAATTTGAAATAAGAAATTTATCAAACAACTCCAATTTTAAAATATAAAATGATGGGCTATATCGAATGTATCGCCTATATATTGATAAAAGACAAACAATATGAGATATAAAAATTGACACATAAACTGCGACGTCCTAATAAATTATCAGTATTGTCAAGTATAAAATGTTTATTCAGTTTGGTTACATAATATTCTTATTTTAGTACTAATATTTAAGACATTTGTCTAATTTATAATAATTGAAATTCCAAGTCCATAACAAATTTTTAATAAAATATTTAGAAATTAGTGCTAAACCACCTCGAAGAGCGTCGGTATCAGTATCATACAAATTACCCGGGCTCCGTTTAAAAAAGAATGGCATGGACTTCTTCCGTCCTCGTTTTAAATGTATTGTGACTGGAAATTTCATAGTCCAATTTAAAATCAATCCAAGTAACAAACGTTTTTCATTCACAGAATTGGCGATTTGCAAATATTTGTTTTCAACAAAATGTGATCTTATAAGGTCAATTGATTTTCAAATTGAAATATTGTCCTTAAAAAAATTGAAAAAGAATCCGGAAGATGTGTAAAATAATGGCAGCTATCACATTTTTAGTGAACCTTCTTTAAATTTAGAGATTTACAAAATTTTGATTTAAGACCATTGGTTTTTGTAATGGCATTGGTTGTTAGTAAAATATATTAGAATTCCAATATATTTCCATTACTTCCAGCAAAATATTTGCTTTTCCTTTTTCACGGTTTAGCACTATTAATTTCGTCTTAATGAGTATCATACAATGAAATTTCTACGTCTCACTATTATTTTCAAAAATTATTAGATGTAATCTTAGTATAATTTGAACTTATCTGAAATTTGCATAATGACCATAGGTACAACAAATTTTATTTTTAAAAAAGACAAACAAAGCTGTGTATAAAAAATTTATAAATTGTAAGGGAGTACATTCCCCACATTTCTTTGGCTATACATTATAATTTACAACACTAAGAAATGATCAGTGCTGTGAGAAAACACCTCACCATTTGTTCTTATCAAAAATCTGCAAATATCTGATAATTTATACTAACTGTCTATATTACTAACATTAAACATATTCTTCAAAGTGTCCAGACCTATAATGCTCTAATGTGCGGTGCTGAATGGCGGATCTAATAAAAATTTTACCTTTTTCATAATAATCTTATAATAAATAAATAAATTATTCCTACGACATTCAAGACAGAACTAGGGGTAGTCTCAATCTCAACCAACGGGTGTTAGATTTTACGTGACTTTGTTTTTCAGTGTATTAGTAGTCAGTTAATAGCACCTAGACCGGTTGTAAACGGATCCAGTCAATCCGCCCATATTAGTTATTTGTTTGTGCCATTACTTATTTTTTATAATTCGCTATGAATATTATTTCGAAATGTTATTGATATACACAAATGGAAACTTTTTCGCGCTAGAAAAATATCCGCCCAGCACTTGATCCCACGACCTCGAGGAGGATGTCTAGGGTGCTAACCGCTAGGACACAGAGGCAGATAATCTTACTCAAAGTAATAAGTGTATTAAAATACTTTATCGACAGCAAAAAGTTAGCTAGCGCCAGAAATAGTGACAAGCAGGAAGAGCTAGGGCGATATACGAGAAGGCGCGCTTGGCTGTCCACCATACCTCCTATGAAACGTTATCGTACATCGTTACAGTTACCTTATTCTTATATTTATATATAAATAAGGGTTTCCGAGCGGTTTCTGTGCTGAACCTACCAATATACCAATGGAAATGCATAATACCTTCCTTATACAACACGGTGGATAAGATTTATTAAACACATCAATCTTTATTTTAATTGTAAGCGTAGCGGGTTTTTATTAATTCCTTACTATTGAATAAATCTAAATTACCAAGTTTCAAAATGAAAATTGTTACAAATGAGTTCTTGAAGGATAAATTATAGATTTTTGACAAACATAATTATTTTTAAAAGGGAAAAGTTAGAACTAATTTTCAAAGTACTATTTACCTGAATTCGAAAATGAACTTTAATGCGTCACTTAATAAAGTAAGGTTTACCATTTTCTTTACTTCATGAACACTCCTTGTGCAAACTATTGTCGTGCCAAATCGATTGGCTTTGGTTCCTGTCGCAAAAAAACGTCAACACACAACTTGGCCTATTAACCAGAATAATTATAGTAATTAATGAAGGTAATTTACTGTGACGTTGACGACAATGGTTCCATTTAAATAGTAATGACGTCTTATTTAATCGCAATTTACTTCTACTCCTCTATTACCTAAAATAGTCAAAAATCTCCCATTAAATCATCGGTATTATCACCGTAATTTGAAAAAGAAGAAGCGAAGAGAAAAAACAAAACTCCAATGCACCGCCTTCTCGTCTCAAACGACTGTCTATAGGAAAACAAACCAAAATTAATACGATAGTATCTTCGAAATGAAAGATATTTCCCATAAAATTCAAATTCGCGAATTTGTAATTGATATTCCGATTGTCTGTTCTGTCTGCACGTCTCTCCTCGCTTCGCTTTCCTCCATTCATCTATCCACTCTGTCGACTTTGTTATTTTGCTAATCAAGTCTGTGACGTAATTACTTTCGATTTCAATTCAAACCGTTCGTGATACAATAAAGTTGCAGAAGTCAGTCAGTCATTCAGTCGGTCGTTTGGGTTTTGGCTTATTATTTTCGGCAACCGACCAAACAACTCTTGAATTTAATCGCAGCAACAGCAGCCTGCCAAGAGAAAGAAGAAAATTTATTTATGAAAAAAACAAAAGACTGGAAAATATCGGTCAGTAAAGTGATTGTAATTTCGAGGCTGAATGAAAATAACTACACAAGTGTGTTGCTGCTTGGGGTCACATTCCAGATCAACTCCGCCTATATTAATCACGTCCAAATTCACGGACCACCACCTCATTATATAGCAAAGTTGAATGAAGTTCAGTTTAGTCCATTTCCAATTTCCTACTTCGATGACTTTGGACTGAAAATCTGGCAATAAAAATTCAACTAAATTAACCCAAATTTAAAATTAGATTATTTTTTAATCGATTCAAGGATTAAGTCATTAATTAATGTTTTCTTTTAATCAAATCATTATTAAACTCTATGGTTCTGTGTTTAAAAAGAAAGTGTTTTTATTGCTTTTAATAGAACTTATGCATTTAAAAGGAAAAATTCAAAGAATCATTATGGTTTTAGTAACTATTATTAAAAATAGTGCGTTTACTTGATTACAAATTCGCTGGAAAACAAATAGTCGTGAGAAGTCTAAGAACCTGTTTGTTGAGATTGAGACTAACCCAAGGTCCTTACAGGAATGTAGAGGAAAAAAATTATTTTATTAAAAATCGTAGTAGTTCTTCATATGACAATGTTTTACCAGACTATTACAAAAATTAGAACTATAATATATTCTTTTTTACAAATTGGAGTAATAAAGAAGAAAAAGTCTTCATTTTAATTCATTGATTTTGATGGCGGTTTTTAAAATGAAGTGTAAAACAGAAAAAAATTACAATAATTTTTAATTAATTTTTTCAATGTTTTTTATTCTGACATTTGATTTTTAAAAATACCACATTTTGGTTTTAAATTAAAAAACAAAAATTCTGAAGTTTCGAGATTGCGAGATAAATAACTATTACAATCGAAAACTTTAGGTTATCTGGCTAGAAAAATGGAATTTTATAATAGTTATTTTAAAGAAATAATCAGTTGAACCATAATTAAAAATAAGTAAACGATGTAATGACTTTTGTGCAATTCCTTATCGAAACGTAGTATTTTCTTAACGCAAATTGGTTCTACTCAGAGTTCTGAAATAATTCAGAATAGTCATCAATTTAATGAAATTGCATATTATTGTCAAACCATTTCGTTGTGAGTCCATCTCACTCTAATAAGCACACTGTCTTACTTTTATCGATTAACTGGTATTTTTTTTCAGAATTACACGAAATAGCACTCAATACACATGTGAAATAGGTTATTACAGCACTTGTATCGAAATATACTATTCTAAAACTCGTATCTTTTAGAAAACTCAGTTATATTATAAATCTTTCCAACCATTTTTTTTGAAAAATTTAAACAATTCGCATATTTATTAGTTATTTTTTGCGACATATATAATAAAGAGTAACAAGACTACACAGTATTAAATTTCTGTTTAAATTTTTCGATATATCACGGAAATAAAGCACATTGAACTGTATCTCTCATATACACGTGATAGCACCGATATTTGAAACCTAGACACAACATTTTAGATATTTTTTGACATTTGATCTTTTAATAGGGAAATACTAAATTTGATTATTAAATCTTTTTCTACTTTATCGTAGTGACAAGAAAAAGCCAAAATATATTTTCCATCCGAAAATTATGATTTTTTAAGTATTTGATCACGAGTGCAAAATACTAATTTTATATATGTACACCATTTGTAATTGTCTGCGGGTATTGAATAATGCATAATTAAATACTAAACGTTTATGGAGGACTTTATAATAGTTATTTAAATAACGTGTAGGAAAAATGAACCGTAATTAAACTCGAGTAGAGTTCTAGAAAACGAATGAAATGAGTTTATTACATATTTATTAGCTATTTTTCCGCGAAGTATGAATTAAAGAATAAGAAGACAATTCAGTACTAAATTAAGGTCTAAGCACATAGANGCACATAGAACTAAGGGAAGTACTTGTCAAGCGAATAGA
>JXOV01021721.1:0-14499 GCA_001014945.1 Clogmia albipunctata
TACGTAAGATAACTTTAATCTGCCTATCAA
Organism: Clogmia albipunctata; assembly: GCA_001014945.1. Taxonomy (NCBI): domain Eukaryota; kingdom Metazoa; phylum Arthropoda; class Insecta; order Diptera; family Psychodidae; genus Clogmia; species Clogmia albipunctata. The sequence goes on from JXOV01021721.1 coordinate 31, forward strand.
TGTCATGATTTGTATTTTGAATAGCTAAATTCGTTATGCGTGATGGTTTTGCATCATTTGCTTCCATGTGCGTCAATTGAGTCTCCATGGTATATCAGTTGTCGTCATTAGTTTTCTGGAGTTGTATTATTCAATCACTGAGATTTATAAGAGATTGAAAAGTCACTGACAAATGCAGCAAGCAGTAACAAGAAGGAAATTACATCTTAGTTTAGCATTTGGACAGAGCAAAGACCAGTGAATCACCTTTTGAGCAATAATAACAGACATTGCAGAAATCCATATTGTGGTTTAAGCTTTAAAATGTGATTATTTACGGTTGAAATTTTAGCAATTACAACTTTTGCAGCAATTCTGAGCTCGTCGCCGTCGTCGGTTGTTATAATAATGCGGTTTAAGGAGGGCCTCCGCCACAGCAGCAGCGGCAACAACTCAAGCCCCATAATGAGGATGATGATGTTTTGCGATAATAACAGAGAAAAACGATATAATCATCTTCAATTTCAGCAAAACCGTTTCCACATTACCCCAACCGGCAATATTAAATGTGTGTGTATGCTTCTGCTGCTTGCCAATTTCGGATTTCGCGCTGCCTTGCCTTGCCTTGACTGGCTTGTTACCGGGAAACACGATACATTGCACATTCGTAGATACAAACTATTAGATAGTCCGACTGTAATAAGTTTATCGGCATCGAGACGTCGTGTAACGCCTCCCCGAGAGAGATACACGATCATGTTTCGCTAATCCAAATCCGATATTGCACATTCTAAATCTAATCACAGCTGATCGAAAAGATGCACGCCCCAACCCACAGCCAACACTACCTACACAAGATTGATTTCGTAAATTTCATTAGATCGCAATTTATATTGCGATTTTATCGGGTAAAACGTGAAGGCTTTAGTGTAATATGAGCCCTTCTATATTATAGAAGAATTTAATCTCGCAAAAGAAAATAATAATACTTTTATGGAAAAACAGATCAAATAACATTCTTGGCAATAATTCATTAACTTTCTTACAATATTACATCCTTCTAGTAATTAGGTAGAAAGAGTAATTTACTATTGCATCGTTTTGATTGAATTTGATAATTAATTTCACTGAAATTTGTACGAAATTTTCTTTTCAAAGAGAAAAAGGTTAAAAAAATCAATTCATTCTAAAGTATATTTTCTACTTAGTTTGTTTTAAAAGAATAAAATATTCATTGTAAATAATATTTTAGTTTATTATGTTGAATAAAGAAAGTTTACTCATAATATAAATTAATTACTAACTACTACGATATCTTTGATAATGTGGTTTACGTATTTTTGTAGCTTAAAATTGATATTAAGACACTCAAATTTATTTTAAATTTATTTTAAATTTAAATTAGTACAAAATAATTCTAAATCAACTGTTTTCCGTCCTTTTAATTTTAAAACAATCCATTAACGGATAATAATTTCTATGTGAAAGAAAGAGAAGCAAGATATTGTTTTCTGCATTTTCTCTTAGAATTAGAAAAGGAAACGAAAACAATGTGAGGGAAACAAAAATGCATAAAATTTTGTATAAATCACTCAAGCCTTCTTTAAGACACTCGCTACGCTCGTGGCTTTAATCAACCCTTGTGTTAAATAATGCCCAATCTTATCGACCTTGTTGTATAAATAACTATTAAGTGAATGATATACTCGCATAAATGAAAATTTCAAATTCATTTACTGATTATATGTTTTTATTTTAATGTCATCATAATACATATAGTGAAAAACTTATGTGAAATTGATTATGAAATTTAGAATTCACAAATTTCCTTTCTTCGTAAGTTGATTGATAGATATATCATTTATATTAATTATATTCACAATTTGTGTTGTTCATAAAGCATGGTTCAAATACTGTAGAGATAGCCAACAATTATACATATCGATGTTCCGGGGGAACAAAACGACGCAAAAGCAAAAATTCGTTAAATGCAACTAAACACACAGACCCATCCAAAAGTCCTTCAAACTTGGGAACAAGAACGTAACCCTAGCTTCACTAAGGACCAGTACAGGAGGCAGTTTCCTCAAGGTCAAAATATCAGTTTCGAGTGTGGAAGGTAAATCTCTGGCGATGATGTCAATATCACAAGAGGAACAGACTATCATTTAAAACAGTCTCCCAGACAGCTACTGTCCAAATTTACACAAATTTACTCAAGAGCTCGTTTTCGGAGTAAAGTCCACTGTTTCGATTAATCCTCCACTCTCGTGGATACTAGTAGTGCTAATACTTTATCATTGATTACAAAATGAAGAAAAAAATATTCAATTATCGATTAAACACAGATCTGCAGTAATCTTTTGGATGCGATATTGCTTTTTTCAATTATTAAAAAATTGCCACACACTATAAAAACAAAAGTATTAGTCCGATTCTATTGAAATTTGGACAGGAGAATGTTCAAGACTATAAACTTCTTTGCAAATTAAGCCTTTTCAGGCTTAAAGGCATAAAACCTATCAGAACATTCTTTGAATTTCGACATCTCTTTGTTTTCTTGTTCTCCTATTAAATTGTCATTTTTGCATTTGCGCCGTTGTTCTTCTGGACTACCGATATGTACATATATAGAATTATGTTCTATACATTTTAATTCAATTTTAAAATTATAACACAATATAAACCTAAACCACTTATTACAAAATTCAAAAACCATTCCACTCTATAAATTTTCAATTATAATTAACTTTCTCCCTTTATTATAATTCATTATAAAAAAAAGTTGGAAAATATTTCCCAATTTTCCAACTGCGTCATATTTAATTATGCATAATGATGCGAAACAGGATAATTGTTTAGAATTAATGCGCGCGTTGTCTGTCTATTGCAAACACAACGACGGACGAAATTCGGGGCAAATAAAATAAATCGTTTGGAAGAAATGGAAATCCCATTTGTTGGATCCCATAATGTCCATCGTCGACGTCGTCGTTGTCGTCGTTTGTTGTCGGCCTGGACACAACATAAAGCAAAATATCCGGTAGCCGGTGGAAATAAACGAGCCCGAAACAGTTTCATGCCTTTAATTTGAATTAAATTTTCATTTATATTGCTCTTTGTCCATTTGCGGGCCAAATTAATGGATACACGACCGACAACATATATTACAAACACAATAATGGAACAACATAAAAACACACATGGGGACAAAGACAATAAAATGACATTATGCATTAAAGTGACGACATGAAGCGCGATGTTCGATTGTTTCGCTTTTAAACAGGGCTTTTCGAGCCGCATCAGCAAAAGACATAAAGAAATTCGAAATTATCATGTTCTGTGTTTTTGGGTAAAGTACCATCGTCGTGGGTGCGTGTGTCTTTCGGTTAAACATTTAATGCATGTCATGGAAATCTATTCAAACGGAAACTAATCAAATATTTAACAGAAAATGTCATTTCAGCATTAATAGCCAGGCCAGGATGATTAATAATAGCCCGGGGCTCACCGCAATATCAACGTCCGTTTGATTGCGAACCGCACTGGTTGCGGAAATACGTATTTATGTCTCCTAAACATAATTATCTGCCATTAATTGGATAAACGAATGACGTCAATTAAAGCACTTCTATGCTTAATTTCTCCAGTTAAATGGATTTTTATTTCAAATGGGTTAAGTATTTTTAAATTTTTTATTCAATAATAATTTAGTGAATAATTTAGATTAGAGAGCATTTCAATGTGATTAGTTTTTTTTTAATAGAAACTATTTCAAGTAGTTATTTTTCAATCCTCTAATATTCCAACTAATAAAACTAACACTTTCCAATTTACTTTTTATTTTAATCTCATTCAATAATTAAAATTTATATGTATCAAGTTCATTTTGTGTGGTCAATATTCTATTTTGGTGAAATAGAGAAGTATCCGGTTATATTCACATCGAAGGGAACTAAAAATACTTCATTCTAAGCAGAAAACATACAAAACATTTTGAAGAAAATAAACAAAACAATTTTTTTAAACTAGTAATAATTCGCAATGAAATTAGCATGCTGTGCGTTTAGTGACAGTTTAATTTTTATCAAACGGAATTTAAATTAATTGTTGAGATTGTAAAATTTGACAAATATTAGGAAGTTTTATGTACGTAGATAGATTAAAGTGAAGTGTATCGTTTGGTATAATAGGGATATTGTTTGGTTTCGCCTTTTTGCTCGAAAATTGGAAAAAAAGAATTTTCTAGTTAGTTGGAAAATATATTAAAATGGGGTAGATATTTTAAATCATAGTTATCTTTTGATAAAATTATTGTTCTCTCTTTAAATCTAAAATATTATTTTCCTTAGTTTTGAATTAAAACGAAACATTCAAAAATTTTAATTTACAAAAAATTTCATAAACATTAAAAGTAAGTAAAAACAACACTTCAATCAAAATCTCTTTGTTTGAAAGCTTTGTCGGGAGCCATCGATTTTCAAAATTATCAACAAAAATCTTTTATATGATCGGTTTATCAATCAAAAAATTTTTCTTAAGTTTATTGTGACGAACCATCTCCAATGACAGTAAATCCGCGCCACCTAGAAGCACAACTTGGTAATTCCATGCAAAAGTTGACCGTCTTTTCGTTTTAAATGTATTGTGACTGGAAATTTCATACAAATATCATAGTCCAATTCAAAATCAATCAACAAAAATTTTCCATTAACAGAATTGGCGATTTGTAAACAATTGTTTAAAACAAAATGTCGTCTTAATAGGTCATTTGATTTTCAAATTGAAATTTTGTCCTTAAAATACTGTGCACATAGGATTCGGAAGATGTGTCATCAATAAAATAATGGCAGTTATCAGATTTTATAGTGAACCTTAAAATTTGAGTTTTACAAAAATTTTAATTTTAAACCATATATTTTCATTGGTTTCGTGGACAAATATAATTTGAATTCCATCAAATTTCCAATACTTCCAGCACAATTTCTCTATTTTTTTATCATATTTTCGATAGAGTTTAGCAATAGTATTCACGCATTCTATTAATTGTCTCCATTTGACTCCCGTTTTGCTTCAGATGACTTCTTACGGGAATGTACCAATTATGCATTTCAATTTCTTAACCGTAATATTAAACAATTATTTGAAATAAAAATTTAAGGACTAAAATATAAAATTAAAATAACTACTTTACTATTGGTACTGTTGGGGAACTCTTACAACAGGTTTAAATTGTTTGTATAATTTTTCTTTAATTCTACAAAATCTTCAACTACTGCTCCATATTGATTTCAACAAATTGTTTTATTTGTGTTTAAAGAATAATATGTCTTATTGAGAAATCAATAGCGATTTATTTAAAATTATTCTTGCAATAAACTGTCAACTTGCACCTGGGACAATTAAAAGCGGCATTAATCCAAGTATCGTCAATAAAAGTACTTGTTATGGAAATTAATTGAAATCTGTTTGATAAGCACAAATATAGTTCCTGTTCCAACAAACAAGCTCGTTATAATTAAGTTGTGAATATTTAATTGCGGCCGATTGCGTTTGAAGCAGAGACTGTCAGTGGACATTAATGAATTGAACAGAAATTAAAGCCTTGATTTGAGCCATAAAGCGGCATTCTATTTGCTACTCATTAAGGCAAACTATAATGCAATGAATTTTTAATTATTTTACTATATAGTGTGGTTTATAGTGGAGTAGTACTCCTGCTGGGCAGTAAAGCTATTTACTGATGACAATCTGAATTGCTCGATTTGACGCTCCTCACCAAATTGTAATTACATTTTCCATCACTTAGTCAGAGGCCTGGCAATAAAAAGAGCTGAAATTACCTTTTGGTCGGCAAATATTAGATTACGGATGTTGGCCAAAAGTAAAGTAACACATTAATTTTTTTATACATTATTATCACCATTCCAATTTAGTCGGTAAACATTCATAAATCCTTGACAACAAGAGAGCGACCACCAATAAAGATTCGGCAAACAGACCAGGTTTTCTCTCTATTGCCTTGCCTTGCCTGCCTTAGAAAATCCCAGACCGAATTCTTTTTGGCTCAAAATAAACACGACAAGGCAAATCACATCTTATTCAAACACATAACTTTTATTGTTCTTTAACTACATTGTGCGAGTTTTGAGAGGAATATCAAATGATGAAGGAGAGGAGTGGAGAAGAGGGTTCCATAACATTCAGTATTTACTTTAAAATACATGTGGGACATTTTGAATTTGTTTGCCTTTGTTTAATGATTTTGCTGGCCTATGGAAACTTTGAATAATTGGGATGTTTTGGGTTTTTTGAAAAACAAATATTATTTGAGGGTAGACTACGAGGGCACCATTTGCTCCATGGCAATATTCCAATTTTGTAATATCAATAGACAATTCCCCGGCACAGACAATTTATCGAAACAGTTCAGGGCTATTTTGGCGTGCAAATAAAATGTATGAAAACGTTTTTCATCCCTTTTGCGCGTAGTATGAGGTGAGCATTACACAATGACTTATGGAAATATCTAATAATTAGCCTTATAAATTGCTATTTATAAAAACCTTTATAAAATGTTGTATTAAGCTAGTTATAATTTATTATTTTTTATAGTATGTGAATGTCATAGGAAATTTTGTTTTGATTTTATAATAAATGATTTTTTTAAAAAGAAGTTAATAGGTATTTGTGAAACTCCGTATCGAAAAGTAGCCTTTTCTTCACGCAAATTGGTTCTGTAACAGTTTGGTTTGGTTTTCTGCACGGAGTGCTGAAATAATTCAAAATTTGCACGCAAATTGTCACCAATTTAATATAATTACATATTATTGACATAAATAATTTCTCATCTAATTCTAATAAACACACTGTCTTATTTGTACACATTGTGTCCACAATTTGAAGAAAAAAACAATTGCGACCAGTTTTTATTTTTAATTATCGGTAAATTGGTATTTTTTTTAATTACACAAAATTTCTTTCGATACACATGTCAAATCGGTTATTATGTATCGAAATATACTATTATTTCCCTATAACGTAGAAGAAAAACTGTAACAGTTTTAACAAAGATTATAAATTGTTAATATTTACAACAAATCCGCCTCTATAGTCGAGTAATGACATGGGTTTGAACTCTTAATGGATCGTATTACTAAATCTCTTTCCAAACAGTTTAGAGTTTAAAGTGTAGATGCTTATTACTTGACTAATAATACATTAAAAACCAATAGTCAATGAAAAGTATAAACCCGTTGGTTGATTACAGGATTTTAAAGGGAGAAAAAAGCCATTATGCCATTTTATTTAATAAAATTTATATTATGACACTAAAATTAAATTCGCTTTAGAGCGCAAGTGCTTTAAAGTACCAGTCAGGGCATTTTTTTTATTATTGAAGTTTTTCGCTATATTTGGTTTAACTGTTTACCATTAATTTGATTGAAATGCACATATTGGATTTTCCTTTTAAAAAATAGAAAACAAGATTTAGCTTACTCCATCTTCCCTTCCAATTAGAAAAAAGAAACAAAATCAATTTGATGGACCAATTTAAATGGAACATTCTCGATTTTTCCAATTTCCATAGAAATATTTCTAATAGGAAAACTATTAACATTACATTTAAACCACCCCTATAATGCCAATTATTCACAACATCATAATCATATGAGTATTTCGATTTTTTATATCATTTGAAGTTTATATTAGGTATATTGTAAAATTAATAAAAATCGCTCTCTGTTTATAATCTAGAAAATTTAAATACTGTGTAGATATATCATTTTAGTTTAAAAAAATTCATTAAAGTTTTATTAAGTAAATAACAACTGCTATTTATTACATCAAATTATTATATGAATTATTTATAATAATGTGACATAAGTTAGAAACATTTTACTTGTCTGATAATTTATACATGAAAGTTTGATAAAAGAAACATTTTTAGAATGTTAAACATATTATGTACAAATTACATGAGAAAATCTGTTAATAAAGTACCATAATTTATTATACAATTCTTAGTCTTTAGTTCAGTATAAGGAGTAGAGGTTCCTTACACTGAATTACATTCTTTATGCTGAAAATTCTCAAAGATGGAAACCAGTTATAATATATGTGTAGCTACTTAAACACTACCTAATTAAAATTCAAGAGAAAACACAAGTGTAAAGGCTTTAATCATTTATACCATAAAGTCCGACCAATCCTTAATATTCGCATGGTATGTGGATTTTGCCATAAGAATTTCATGAAAAGTGATCCAGAAGATGCATTTTTAAAGTGCAACTTATTGGCACTGACGTGTCGAAAAGTGCTGCTTAACCTGGATATTATTCATGGAAATGAGTGTTCATTACAGTTTTAAAGATCCCTTATTCCCAGGGCGGAGTAGAGACAGTTTAAATGGACGTCAGCCAAGACAGAGCCAGAGCCCGTCCAGAGCAGACTGGCGGACCGGGGGCAAGACCATCAATTACAGTAATTAGAATATTACATTGCAGAATAATGGCACGTCATGTAACGATTTACATAATGCGCTACATCTAATAAATATTTCATCGTCGCACACATGCCATTTTCGCACAATCAACCAACCAACCACCTTTCCTCCAAACAGTCCGCCCTCCCTTGCCTCGTTTCGTTCAATTGGTCATGTTAACCGGATCCCGTTTGCCATCGTTATAAAAACAATAACAACAACAGCAAATTCGTGAGGGAAATGATTCATTTTTCATTGGCCTGGGACACACAAAGCAGGGCAGAACACAGCAGCGCAACGCAACGCAACAACGGCAACATTAATAAATTTTTCGAGTGTATTATTAATAATGAAAAATAATTTAATTTAATACCGAGTAAAGCCATTTAAAATAAAATGTCGACGACCAACGCCAAATTGACACGAAAAAAATCAATTAAGCTCCATCAGATCTTATCTACTGATAAAAAATAACAATTTCAATTAAAATGGTTAATTGACATCACACGGCAAACGACCCATTTACCGATCACACCAATAAAATCAAGTGGTTCTTCAGTTCTCTCATTTGCATCACGATAGTCTTCTTATTTATCGCCAATTTAAAAATTCCATCGATATTCGACATTTTCCCATCAATTTAAATTTATCTTTTGATTGCAGTTATTTTTCGCACACCTTTCACGTGAATTAAATCATCTTTTTTTAGATTTTAAAGTAGGGGTATAAATATTGAAACCTTTCACTTGTATTATGTTATGACTATAAATATTAACGACATTTGATTTTATGATTTTAATTTGATGTTACAAAATGCAAATTTCATTAAAATTATTATGAATAATTTGAATATGAATTATTTTACTACCATAATTAAAATTCAACTTAATTTTACGACTTCTACACGTTCTAACAATATTGAATAGGAATATCTAAAAAAATTGAATTTTTTAATATTTTTAATCTGTGATGTTAAAAGTTTTATGAAAAAATAAAACTATAGACTAAAGACGACTTCGTACTGACTACACCCACGAGGTATAGTGATGACGAGGACGAGGCAGTGGAATACCTACCTCAGCGAAGATGACTAGTCTGAAGGAAATGGGCCATCGGAACTGATCATCTTCGCTGAGGTTCTCCAAAGAGCTGCAATTATAACCATGCAATTCAGTGATTTAAAAGTCCCAATTTACGTGCGGCCCTAGTGCGGTAAATTTAAACATTTGCTGGTTACCAGCAACTTGTAATATCCTGTCATTGGTTATTCGGAGGAAGACGGCATTACTAAAAGAATACAAGAAAGCTTGTCAAAAACAAAGATTACCCTTACACAATGATTTCAAGCATCCAACTAGGAAAATACTGAAATCTCGCCAAAACTATTATTGCTTGGGAAAAACGACGTGATAGTTGTGGGCTGTCTTCGACTTCCACGGCAGTAGAAAAAATTGGCTAGGATTAGCACGGAAACAATCGTGCTACCTAAACCGACTTAGAACAGTACATGGCCGATACAACTACATGCTATCGAAGTGGTTACCGATCCAGAGTCTAACTGTTGTGCAGAATTTCAAACAATGGAACTTGTTATGGATATAGACAATTGTCCAATAAGAAGTTTTAAAGGAAATCTGGAGGAAATAAAAGATCTTACAACAACTACAAGGAATTAATTGTCTTCCATGACACTAAATCATACAAAAAATTAAAACCAAAAAGTAAATAAAATTTTTGCACTTTCATATTCAAAGGTTAGCATTTTAACATCGATTTGAGTTTCACAATGCATCATTTTTCGCACTGGTGAAACTTTTATTTCACAAGTGATAAAAAGGAAATCGTAATCTACGAATAAATTTGTATAAAATTCAAAGTTTCCGCGACATTTAAATAAAATTATAATTTTTAATGTATGCTCTGGCTTAAAATCGGTTTTTTTTCTTCGAAACGATGAAAAACCCACGTATCAGCTCGCTTTTAATCATTTTTTTTATCATTTCCTCGTTAAAAATGGCTCATTTTATATACCAGGGTGTAAAATGATTATTTTCATTCATTTTAATTCAACTCCATTTATTGTTATTTATGATTAACTCTTTACTATTTCATTTCATTTTTATTCAACTGCTAAGAATCATAATTTTAAGTAAGATTACTAAATTGTTGGTTTCCATTTAAATTTTTTAAAATTTCCGTATTTTAATTTACTCCAGAAATATTATTAGAATTTAATTAATTTAAAACTAACAGAAATAAAACTTTTTTCATACTTAACCTAAATTATTTTCTAAATTTAAGACTTTACAAAATGCTGTTAAGAGACAAATTCAAATATATCAACAATCAATTAAAATGGTCAGTTTAGTAATCATGTTAAGGAATTTCCCAAAATGAAGCACGCAAACTTGGAGTGGTCTTTTGCTGAAAACTTTTTCTCTCGACTGGCATACTACAGCATTACTTATCGTTGTGTAAAACCTTCTACAAAAACATAACTAATATTAATTTAGTAAAAAGCTAATTTCTTATCATTCAAGTTGTAAAATGTTTTTTTCATGCTTTTGAATCGATCATCAGAAATTTAAATCTTTACATAGAATAATTACAATGAAATCATAATTTAATATCAATTGAATCGATCGAGTTTATGAATAAAAATTGATGCATTTTAAACTGATTTAAAACTGCCTATTATTTAAAAAAGAAGAATTATTATGAAAATAGAAGTATTAATCATCTATAATAAGGAATTTCAAAAATATTATTATACTCGTACTGTTATTAACTGACGACAAGCGTATACTTAACTTCAATAATTGCAAAATAATTTCAGGTCCTCGTTCTGAACATCGGCATTTGTCTATCATTAAATTGAAAATTTTTGAGCTCTTGACTCAAAATACCATCCAAATGGACTGTTGCTGGTATCCATTTTAGCACCAAATGGTCTACTAAAACGTTAATTTATGTTGCAATATAAATGTACCAATTTTAGATATATAAAAAACATAAAAACGATAGGAGAGTTGGGCGAGTCGCATGCAATCGTTTAATAGAGTGGTAATCGGGGAAGCGTTCATTGGACCAGTCTCCCGTAAATGGACACATTTAATTGCTGTAGTTGGGGCTCCATTGGGGAATATTCTGCAATATTCCGCGTAGTAGTAGTTGGTGCTGCTATTTGGATTCCAATCGTAAATTATCAATTTTTACTACAATGTACAGTGCTGCTGAAAGGCTTTGAAATTGGCGCTTCTGGCGACCGGTTGACACGGCAAATGGCTAGTTTTATGCGATAGTTATCGGGGAGTGTGATTTAGTGCCTTTTAGTCAGATTAATGGGCCATGAAGTGGGATTGGCGCGCAGTGGGATGCTTTTTAAAGAGCGTCTCTCTGTCTTCATAAAATTGCAAAGATTTCAACCGATATTTTCTTTACCCGACTTCAAAGACTATTAATTACTTATTACATTTTTATTTCTCCCCTGGCCATAATATCTTCATAATAATAGTTTTATAGTACCAGCTTTTAATACACAACTGTTGGTTGTATAATCAATTACAAACTTTAATATTGAATTTTGAACAGGATAGCCTATAAACAACATTTTCTAGAGAAGTTTTCTATTTCAATTGAAACGCTTTTTAAATGCTAATGGATTTTTATTGTGGAGATGAATAATTGATTTTCAATTTAACTATCAAATTTAAATAAATTATAGTTTGTGTTATAGATCGCATTGAACTGATTTCATCTGAGCATTTTAAATTAATTCTTCTTGTTTCTTGGTTTTGACATTTTAATACAAAAAATACCCCAAAAATTCTTGGAAGATATTTGTATTTCTTTTTTTGTCAGTTGTACTGTTTCAGAATGTTTTAGTTCAGCTAAGAGATTGAATAAAAATTCAATACTATGATTTCATAGTTTATTTGATCAATAACAATATTTCAAAATATTTCATAAGAAATTGGTAATAAAGCTTGAATCATATAATAACTATTTAATCAATAAATTTACGTTTTTATAGTAAAAGTGAGTCAGTCGTGTGTTTGGTATTTAAGTAATTACTTCTTGAAAGGTGAACTGAATCATCAACACCCAGAAAAATTATGACTCGCGATATGGTGTTGCCCACTTCCGAAAATAAAGAAATGAAATTAGCATATAAGCTTTTAAGTAATAAGCGTTAATTTAAGTTCGTATATAGTTTTATGGCGATTATTTATTGTAATGGAGCACGGGTTATAAATCCGAAATTGGCATTAGCATTTATAGTACAAATTTTCCATTTGGACGGTTTACTATCCCAACAAAGGTTCGTGGTAGAGTAGCCTGGAATATTTATTTGCCGGATTAATTTAAGCCCGCATGTGAATAATGGATGGAGACGAAAGTCACCTTAATGACTGGCAAAGCCGGTATGTAAACGGCCGAGGCAATCGATCGTGGTGGCGCGACGTTCAGCAAAGCCTCGCTAGAGCCTCAAAGTAAGCCATTCAAAGCAAGGCGGTCGTCGGTCGTTGCATGATTAGCCTCTATCAAATCTGCATAGACTTTTGGCGATATTTCATTAAAAATCCGGGCAAAAGCCCCCCGAGCAGGAAACATTTTTGGCATTTAACTTGTAATGCTTTTGGCACAAAATGCTGATATTCATTCCCCACTCTCCCTCCCTCCCTCGTGCCCCTGCTTTTATCCATTTTGGCGATAAATTTGACTAACAAATTATTTTATTATTGCAAAGAGCCATTATTTGCGCGTTGTCTATTTAAATGACCACAGCAGCAACCGAATTTATGGAAACGGTTATCATTTGGCAAACAAAACAAATTTATTTATTGTCATAAAATTGGTAACGGTGACTAAAGCACACATCTGCCGCATTTGAATTTATTACTTAAAAACGAGATAAGATATTCCAGTCTCGACACACAAAACTTAAAGCAAACGAATTTCGTCTAGAGACACTCCACCATGTGATTGCTGATTCAATCGATTTGCCTCGGGGAATCTCCTCTGGGATTGCCATTTTCGGTTTGATTGGAATCATAAATTGGAAATCAACATGAGAGTATGGATCACGATGCGGTTCTTTGCTGGTTTTTACGATAATTTTCTACTTTTGATCTCTTTGCTTGATTTGGAAAAACCAGCTTTGTTTTCATGTTTCCGGAGTATAGAAAACTTCATTATTAATATCATTAAACTCTGTTTGTGAGGTATAACATACAGAATGTCAATCAACTGTTTATTTGGAAGTCTTTTGTCGAATAGATTTCTGATTGATTCACGAGGGTAAATTTATAATTGAAAGGTTTAAAACAGTTAGAATTCGAAAGACACTCGTGATTCAGAGCAGGATTCTGTATAATAATTTAGACCTCACTTTGAGGAAATATGGAAAGACGAATCATTAGGGATTGGATAGTTGACAACTTGCATACTCTCGCCAGGACTTGCAAAAAGACGCTATTTGTGTTAATCCATTATTTTGAATATTGGTTATTATATAATTTAACTTTCTTTTTGCCTGTTTTGTTAATTTTTTCTTTGAGCCTTTTTTGGCTTTTTTATTATATTGAAATTTTTGTTTCTAGTGTTTTCTTGTCTTGTTGTTGTTCAATTGTTTAGTAGTTTAGATTTAGAAGGTGTTTTATTGTTTTCTGCAACCCCGTATCGAAAAGTAGACTTTTCTTAACGCAAACTGGTTTTGTAACGATTTACTTTTCTGCACGGAGAGCTGAAATAATTAAAAATTTGCACGCAAATTGTCACCAATTTAACGAAATTACACATGGTTGCCATAACCTAATAGTTATTTATACAACAAGGTCGATAAGATAGGGCATTATTAAACACAAGGGTTGGTTTAAGCCACGAGCGTAGCGAGTGCCTTAAAGAAGGCCCGAGTGTTTAATAATGCTTATCGACCGTGTTTTATACAAAATTTTATGCNCATGGTTGCCATAACCTAATAGTTATTTATACAACAAGGTCGA
>JXOV01021725.1:0-10361 GCA_001014945.1 Clogmia albipunctata
GACTTTTCGGTGTGCACACAACATTAGTCATATTTGAACTGTTTTTTTATTATTCGTAAAATTTAAACACTCCTAGAAACATTACTCATAATAAAAAAAAACTTTCAGTTCACAGTTCACACATTCCTAACATAAATAACTATTTAACCAAAATGTGGAAATAATCGCAAAGTAGGTTTCTTTGTTTTTCCATAAAAAAATAAAGAAATGGTGAAAAAATGTTAAAGTTAAGAGTATAAACAAACACAATAAATATGTGCTATGATAATTTTAAATCAGACTGACTCAAACGGACACTACAACCTCCCAAAATAAATCCACTCGACCTCTTTGTTGATTAACCTTGTTCACTTAGATGAAATCAAAATTACTTTACGTGGAATTCAGTTTCTTCCTGAGAATTCCCAGAGAAATGTGAAATGGTAAATAAAAGTCGTGTTTTATTATATTATTTTAAAATATTTATATCAACTAAAATTGTTATTTTTTCTATTTCAAATTTAAAAACATCATTTTAACATTTAACAATCCAAATATGTGTGTTAAGTTATCACGAGTTCCTTACAAAAGCTAATCGGGACCAATTTGTTAAAAAAAAAAATTGTAAAATTTCAGTTATAAAATTAAATTTTAAACTACGCGGCATTTGCTTTTGAAAAAATGAAAAATGGCGGGTAATATTTCAATTCCACGAAACGAGTGAAGCCGAACTCGAGAGTGAAACAACAAATGCTAATCCCGTACTTCTGCAGTGGTGTAAGCGTGACGCCCTATAATTAAATGTGAATGTGTGCATTACTTTTATAGCCCATCCCGTTCTTTCTATCGCGTTACTGAGCGCTCTCATCTTCTAACACTACTTTGGTTGCTTGATGATTTTCAAATAGTTTGTTAAAAATTGTGTAAAAATTAAAAAGGAGTTTTGCAGGCTTTGGGCCCTTAAAAGTAAAAGCACTAAGTTTAGGCGTTGAATTTAAAAATTTTCCAAATCTGCTCTTGGTGTGTGCAGCAGTGAATTTGTTTGTGTGTGACACGAATAAGCGAAAACGTAAAATTTGAGTTCAAGCCAAACGAACTCTCGCAAAAGTGTTGTGTGGTTTTGCTGTGCGATTTCGGGCTCGTAAGCCGTCTCTAGCCCCAGTGTATCGTGTACTGTGCCAGGATCTGAAGGAGTTTGGCCGGAAATGGCTTCGACATCGACAAACGACGACGTCGAAATAAGCGCCAGCAATTCATCGGAGGAGGCGGCGATTGTTGTTAGTGTCAAAGATACGGCCTCGTTCTTTTCGAACGGCACCACAGAACAATTTGAGCACGTACTGAAGCTGTACCCGCAGGTGCTCAAGCTGAAGGCTGAGAAGCGCTGCAAGAAGCCCGAGGAATTGGTCAGGCTGGACGATTGGTGAGTTAAATCGACGAAAAGAAGAAAAACCTCAATGGCCGACATTCAACCACCACACACATTATTAAAGCAATGAACACAAGTAAACCGTGTGGAATTTTCCATTTCCCGCAGGTACCAGAACGAGCTGCCCAAGCTGATCAAGAAGCGGGGCAAGGATGCCCATCTGATCCACGAGGAACTTGTACAGTGCATGAAATGGAAACAAACGGTAAGCGAATTGAATGAGGGAAATTTGGTCGCGCCACTCACACATTGAAACAGTCAGTAACAAACCATCCGTAACGCGACACAAAGTAAAGTCGAGAGAGTCGATTTATCATTTCCGCTGGCTCTAGAGCGAGCAGCCCGTAATATTTCCCGATTTTAATCGTCCTGAGGGAATTTTAATAACCACCGCACTCGGTTTGGAGCCCTGTGCAGAAATTAGGCCCTTTTCGCATCGATTCTGCATTGAATGAAATCATTATTACAATGATGATGGCGATGATTCATTAACATTTCACACAGCTTTACGCCAATGGCGGAATGAATTTTTATTTTCTCCTCACCACCATCGCTGTGCTGCTGCTTTGCATATACGCCAAGTCTCTCTTGGATTAATCTGTGGGTATTTTTGAATACCGAAATTGGCCCGTCTCCCAAAGGACTGTTTATTTTCCGTTATGAATTATCGATTTTATGCACAAAATGTTTTGATGTTCCGAGTAAATGACATTTTGCAGGTCAATGCCTACTTCATACACAGATCGATAACTACTGCGATTGTTGTTGATTTTAATGGACATTCTCTTCTTTTGCAGCGAGGAAAGCATTATCCACAGCTGTCCTACCTGGTCAAAGTGAATACTCCCAGGGCAGTGATGATGGAGACGAAGAAGGCGTTCAAGAAGCTGCCCAACATCGAGCAGGCCATCACAGCGCTCTCAAATTTGAAGGGCGTGGGAACGACGATGGCGAGCGCTCTCTTAGCTGCTGCCTGCCCAGAGCACGTCCCCTTCATGGCGGACGAGTGCCTGATGGCGATTCCGGAGATTGAGGGCATCGACTACACGACCAAGGAATACCTGAACTTTGTACAGCACATCCAGAACGCGGTGAATCGCCTGAACGGACAGCCCGTGAAAGAGAAGGCCCCCGCCGCGCGGGCAGACAAAGACGACGAGGAGGAGGAGGACGACAGAAACCCCACCTCGACGACCAACACAAGAGGCAGCAGTCCCGCGACAGAGGCCGAGAGCAGCGAAGACACAAACGGCGCCGCCTCACCCCTGCCCAAGCCCTGGTCCCCGCACAAGGTCGAGCTCGCCCTCTGGACCCACTACGTCGCCAACGAACTCCAGCCCGACCTACTCAAAGGCATCCCCGGCGGAGGCGGCAGCGGAGCAACAATCTCTTCTAAATTCCAACAGAACGGAATCGACGATGGTGAGCATTTGTGTAAAGTCTTATAGTTTTATTTATTAGTGAGAGGTCATTTTTAGGATTTTATTATTAATAAATGTATTTTAGATAGTGTCCTAATTAGTTATATTTTTAAACATTAAATATAAGTAACATTTGAATTAAATATCAAATTCCTGCTTTTATTATTGCTTGAGGTTTTAGTATTTAATAGTTTATTTTTAATAATTTCATATTATTTATAATTTTAAACATTTTATTCATAAGTTGTTAATTATATAATATTTATACAATTTTATAGAAAAATGTTTACACTTTAGTAGCCAATGTTTCCCCTATAAACTCCTTCATAACTATACACTATTTAGTTATAAATTATTCACTAATATTCAATTACTACAAGGTATTAGTTTAGATCTTAGTAGCTTGGATGGAAAACATATTTTAGCCTATGATTTATTAATCAAATTAAATTTTTCCCCTCTAAATGCCCACAAGTATAGTTTTTCTTAAATGTTGATTACTATTAATATTGGGTTATATTCTGATTCTTTATTTAATAATCCTAGCTAATGAATATGCGAATTGTATAAAATCTTTAAATTTACAGTTATTAATTTCGTTTCTTTTTAATAATTTTCTATTGCTCGAATTTATTTTATTAAATGATTTTTTAAAACTTGTTATCGGTAATTTTCTACTTATTCATAATTTTGTATTTAATAACTATTATTTACTAACTAATATAGGTTTTGTAAGAAATTTACAATAATTTTTGCTGATTGTTCAAATTTATCAATTGAATTAAGATCTTTCTATATAAAAGATAGATTTTTAAATTTTCGCTTTGTTTATTTTTAAAAATTAATTGTTGATAATTTGAAACATAAAATTTGTCTTTTTTGCTATAATAGAAACTCGGATTGTATTTTGTTGAATGTTGTTTGTTTTCGTTAGTGTTCTAACATTTAACAAGGCCAATGTTTTTTGTCGAACAAGCTTATAATTAAGCCAACGTAAAATATATGTTATTTTGGATTTAAGAACAAAAACAATAACATTGTCTAATTATTTTTTTTTTATTTCGTGTTGTTTTAGATGAGGAAACGATTCCAGATGGTACAGAGATTACAGCGACACGACGGGTGTCACATTCCGTGGGTGAATTGGAGGCGGAGGGATCATCTTCGATAGACGACGGCTTTAACAAACTTGAGGCAATTCCCACCAGCACATCTCTACCCGAAGAAAAGCTGAAATTCAATGGCGATGATGGTGAGATATTTTTACATTTTAATTTATTATGAACTACATTTTTATTAATTGAAAATTATTTACAGTTGCTGTAGAAACAGGAGGGAATGGCACGATTGTGACCGCAAGTGGAGTATTGGAAGTGAGTTTGATACTTTTAATATATTTTTTTAATTGTTAAACCTGAATCTTTGAGAGCATTTTAAAGCAGATTTATAAGATAAACTATTGTTTTTATGTTTAATACAACAGTTTTTGGATGTATGATAAAATCTAATTGTGCTAAATTGACGATGGGTTTTATGATTGCAAAATTTTAATCAATTAGAGTGCAATTTATGTTATATTTTGATACGTTTTTATTAGAATTTCGTTAATGTATATTTCTCGTTCCTATTTCTATTAGGAAAACTCATCTCTAAAAGTAATTCGATATATCTTTGTTTTAATTCATAATTTATTACAATTAAAATATAAGTACAGAAAGTATTACTATAAATTTAAGTATTAAATAATGCAGTCGTCGTACGTTCGATTTCTTTTCAAAAATATTTCTTTGTAACTATATTGAAAAAATTTTACATTTTAGCAGCTTCATATTGAAAGTACTTCATAATAGCACACTGTTTAGTTTTTCTATATCCACAGACAATTACAAATGGTGGAAATAAACAAAATTAGAACTTTGTACCAAAATTCAATTACTGAATATTATAATTTTATATTAATCATTTTCATGTTTTCCCATTAAATGTCTTAAATAAAAGTGGTTCTTAAATATTACTTTTGTTTTTCAAATATGGATTAACTGATCAGTGGTACCATAAGAGCATTAGTGATACAGAGTCGCTTGACAGCTTTTTTCCTTAATTGTGTTAGTATGTTTAGGCCATAATTTAGAATTATTGTTTACTTATTCTTAGCTTTTATGAATAAATTGCAAATAAATAAGCCAATTGTATAAAATCTGATTGAAAAAACACAATCTTTTTAATGCATTTCATTATTTTCTATAATTTTACTTGTGTTTAATTACGGTCTATTTTCCCCACACGTTGTTTAAAACAACTTATAATAGGGCTAAACCCTATAGAAAGACAACGTAAAGAAATAATAATATTAAAATTATATTTGTACACAAAACCAATACTAATGCAAGATGGCGAACGTCTCAATTTGGTAATTTCCAGACACAATACATTTAAAGCTGACTTACTTGAAACAATGCAAACTGTTCTTTTTTGTATGAATTTAGCTTGCTGCCCTTCTAGGTGGCGCACGTTTATTATTTCTTAATTTTGTAATTCATAGTAATTTGGTTTTAATTAAAACACAAGAACAATTTTTTTTTTTGAATCCACGTATTAATAATAATTTACTAAATTTGAGTCCTAATAAAATAAGGTTATTGCAGCTATTATTTATTAAATAATTTTCTCTTGACTTTTTACTAAAATATTTCTATTTTCATTTAAGGACGACGCCGATTTCAAGTACAAGCAGAACGGAAACGGCGAAGTGGCTGGAACGAAAAGATTTAGTAGTGAACCGTTGCAGACGAACGTGATGAAGAAATTGCTGCTGGACAGATAAAAAACTGAGAGATGAACAGAGACTTTGCCAGGCTTGAAAGAGGAAGAGGATGAGTAGGTGCAGGAACCATGCCCATGTTCCACTTAAGATGACGATAAATAAAATGACCACAATAATTTGAGCAAAAAAAGAGAAAAAAGATAACAAAAAAAAGAAACACATTTAAGAAAGCTGATTTTTAAGTAAAAAAAAAAAGATGAAAGTGCGTGTTTGAGCGAGAGAGAGAGAAATAGAGCAAGAGTCTGAATGCGAGAGTAAAAAGTAGAGAAGAGAAAGGAATAAGGACGAAAGTTGTTCATCATCCGTGCGCGCGCGGCTCCAGACAAAACTACAAAAGAGATCTTTGACAGGAATTTGTTGTGTGCGATTGACCTGGATCGTCCGGAGAAGAATCATTTCAAATCGGACAAATACACAAACTAGTTTTTAAATATATTAAAGATAGATTGTATTTATGAAATAGATCTTTATTATTATTATTAATACGATTATTATTATATTTAGAGAGAGAGAGAGAGAGAAGAGGGAGAATTTCACCACTTTAGTTTTTCGGTTTTTAAGAAGAATAGTAAAGACGAGCGCGCTACTACGATTATAAAAGTATAGTGATCACCACTGTAATAGGATCAAAAGCTAGAGTGCGCGCGCGTTTTTTACAGATTAAAAACAAGAGAGAGAGAAAATACAGCAAACCTCGTATTTAATTACCTAGACTTTTATGACACATTCTAAACTATAATAATCAGAGCAACCGGATGATGAAGTGGATGAGGAGCGAAGACAGACAGATTTGTAGTAGAGAGTAACAGAAGACAGGGAGCTGACCGATTATAAGAATTTGTCCCGAATTAAAATAAATAGGCAAAAAGAGATTGTGAAGAAAGTAAGAGAGTAAGCAGAGAATGGAAGATGGAGTTAAAGGTCTTTTAACTTTGTTATTTATTCGATAGATTTACAAATTTTTTATTATATCTAAATTTAAAACTATACAAAAAAAGGACTAAATAATAATAATGATAATTTTCTAAGTAAATAAACAACCATTTAAACACATAATTCAATCTTTTATTATTTAGTTTATTATGCATTTTAGTTGCATAAAATCGATATTATGGTACTAATATTTCACGCACGTCATATTAAAAACAAAACGCGTCACTTTACAGTATTGAGTGCTGTAATGATTTCATTACNCTAAGTAAATAAACAACCATTTAAACACATAATTCAATCTTTTATTATTTAGTTTATTATGCATTTTAGTTGCATAAAATCGATATTATGGTACTAATATTTCACGCACGTCATATTAAAAACAAAACGCGTCACTTTACAGTATTGAGTGCTGTAATGATTTCATTACACCACTATTTTTGAAGGAACTTATCTTGTTTTCAAATAACAAATATCAGGTTTGTTTTATTAAAATTTTTTGGTCAAATTCATATCGTAGTCATTCATTTCCGTATTAAATTGGTTTACTGTACAAACGATGATTTAAAATCATTTTAATTGAAATGAACATATCGCACCTCTCTTTAAAATTGGTCATTTTGCAATTTTATTTACATTGAAGTCAGATATTTTCTATGTGGCAAGTAAGTGACGACAAGATATAGTTTCCAACACCATATCGTGAAATTAGAGAATTAAATTTGAATTTAAAAAAAATGTTTTTTAGAGTTATATGTTAATTTTCTTTGAAAATGCATAAAATCTTGAATAAAACACGATTGATAAGCATTATTAAATACATAGAACTTCTTTAAAACACTCGTTACGTCCGCAACCTTAAAAGTTTCTAAGTGTTTAACAATGCCTTATCGACCTTGTGTAAAAATGACTATAAATAATTTGTCCAAATAATGAATTATTTTTATATACAAATGAAATATGTTAATATTTACGATTTGAGCTTTTGGTATTTTGCAAAATATGATTGTTAAAAGGGTGACGATTTTTTTTATCTTTTTCCTAAACCTATTCAAGTGTGAACCATAATCGATAAAGATTCATTCATTCACGTTTCATTTGATAAATGTATAAGAATCAATGAAAATTCTTGATAAAAAATTGCTATTTCAAGGAAACCCCTCCTTCAATTAATTTTGGAAAGGTCAAAGGTTCTACGCTTACGTAAATATTTCCTGGGTCGTTAAACCGAGGTGTAGATAAAACTGGTTATTTATCTACAATCAACCAACCTAAAAATGGAAACAAATCTTAAAAAGTATTATGAATAGACTGATTTCAGAATATTAAAACGAATTTATTGTTTGCTAATCTCTTGTACAGTTTTTTGCTGCTGGCGCTCAGCTTTGATAACTTTATAAGTTTTCTTTTTGGTAGTGTCTGTTTTCCGACCGTCAGCGTTGTCTAGGTGAGATAAAAGTAGCTTCCGATAGTCGACAGATTTCTAAAACATAATTAAGAAGATGGGAGAAGAAAAAAACAGCTTAGCCTGGTAAATAATTAACAATAGAACCCTGATTCTTTATCAATCGGGAAACTGGTGCCAATGGGAGTAAATTCGTGGTCTAAAGGATATTCAGCGAGCGTGTCCAGGGCTGGGACACAGATTTTAGCATGGCTTTTGATCACATCCAACCAAAACGAGGGCTTCTTGTGAACGTCGAAATAGGAGCCCCATTGCGACTGTCCGAGCAGTTTGTGGTCGATCGGAATCTTTGGCGTTAAATCCTTTGATATTCTCTCCGCTAGCAGCTCCTCCACAATGGCCAGAGTGTCCCAATTGGAGATTAAGTTGGGCGTCAAAACGTCCTGAATTAAGTTATCGCCGACGTAAAGGATTTTCGGATTATCCTTCCCGCACTTTTGTTTCAACATGAAATTTAGATCCTTAATGTTTCCCTGACAGTAGAACTTCTTCTCCAGCGACAGATCCCTCAGATCTTCCACCGCGTGCGTTTCATCGTAGCCGTTTAAATGATAAAAGGGCCGAGTGTCGGTGAAAAAGCCCGGCTTTCGCGCAAAACAAACGACCAAGTCAAACAACTCGGGCCACGATTTTCCCTCCATTGCGTAGGTGGCTGTAAAATCCGCAAAGTCCATATGCGACCCGGTTAGCAAAAACGTTGTTTTCGTTCTTCGCAGCTCCCTAAGCCATTCGACAACACGGGGATTGGTCTTGTAAATAAACTTATCTGGATTGCACTTCATCGCCTTGAAGTAGTTGCTCTTCAGGTCGAAGTGCTCCCGACTGTAGATGTGCATCAGGGCAGAGAGAATGTCAGGCCAAATGTTGTATCTCTCCAAAGCTAATCCATTATTGTCTTCGTCCAAGGTCTCGACGATTCGGGAGAAAATCACCGAAACAGGCATGTCGAAATAGTCCAAAAGATTCCTCAATTTCTCCGAAAGCGGTCCATTCCAAGCGTCCAACACGTTCTTTGAGAATTCATGGCCAATGTCCCAGATTCTTTCCTCACCGTAGATTCTCCGGATGTCCTCCTCTGTCAGGAATTTAGTCCCATGGCTGGCTTTAAGCACTTTTCCCTCTCTCGTGATTCGAAGCAGATTCCCCCGATCAAAGTCGATGATCAGTCCCTTTTGCAGAAAGTCCTCGTGCTCGGACAGTGGCTTCATCAAATGCCGAGGCGAATAGCGTCTTTCGTGAATGAGAAACTCGGCAAGAACGTTGTATTCCATCTGAATCATGTTCGCCACTCGGTATCTAACTATCGTGTTATCCAGATCAAATCCAATGGCATCGTAATTGTTTAGGTTAAACATCCTGCTCGCTGCTGAGTAGCACCTCACCGATCGATGGCAAAAAGAAGACTGTGTTTGTGGAGGAAAATTCCGCGATAAATTCGCGACAATTCGCGGCCACCAACACCTTCTTACGACTAGCATTGCTATTGTGTTTATCACAAACCCCTCTTTATTGCCATTTCTTCGCCAAAAACTGAACTCACTCCCGCTTTTGACAGGCCAGCCTTCCCGATTTTTCACCCACTGACAGCCAGAGTGATTATTATTCTGTCACATCTCACCTGTTTTTGTTGTGGACTCAAAACTTGTCGAATTTTCCGCGCATGAACAATGAGGTGGTCGAACAAATGGTAGTTGCCCCGCTGGTCGGTAAATACTACCTCCGATAAGGTGAGATTCATGTACCTGGAAGGTGATTACACGGTTTAAGTAAATAAGATTAGATATTTTACACTTAAAATTAAATTTAATCGATTTACCCGTCAACCGATTCAAGAAAGCCGGCCACTGAAGATTCATTTTGCAACTCCAC
Organism: Clogmia albipunctata; assembly: GCA_001014945.1. NCBI lineage: Eukaryota > Metazoa > Arthropoda > Insecta > Diptera > Psychodidae > Clogmia > Clogmia albipunctata. Next base: position 9,921 of record JXOV01021725.1, read on the forward strand.
AATCACACTCTTCCCCCTTAGGGTGTCCACAAAACAGGCTAATGAGTTATAGTAAAAGTTCTTTTCCACTTTGGTTCTAAAAATAATTGGCTCTTCAGCGGAATGCATCTTAAAAACAAAATAAAAAAAAACAAGAGAAAGTTCCGTTTTCGTTTGAATTTCGCAATAAACAGCCCAGTGGTTTGTTTATTTTATTGCATGTACTCACAAAGTGGATACAATTTGCAATGTGTGCAGAATTGAGACCAATTTCAACAAATTTGTTAACAATTTAATTATTTTTATTCCAACAAAATGAATTCTGCATATATATTTATAGCTAATATAGCATCTTAATAGCCAATTATATTAATAGATTAGACATATCATATATTGAAGTTCTTTTATTAATAACAAATAAATTTATATTAAGATACTCCGTGTTCCCACTACGACGAGGAA
>JXOV01021741.1:2760-13280 GCA_001014945.1 Clogmia albipunctata
TATGGCATGACGATGTAATCTATTAAAAGATGTATTGTGTGCAAATTTGAAGCTCCACCGTTTTTTGGTTCCAGAGATATCACGGAAAAACAAGTGCTGTTTTGACCTTAATTCACAGTGTATATCATAAAAGTGCTCTTAGAAACTTTAAAAGATATATTATTTTTTTCAAAAATCGAAACATTTATACGTACTAACTTAATTTTTATATTGATATCCTTTCGAGCACAAGGTATTCAATCACTGAGAGTACATCATTTATTAAATAAGAGTTAATTATTTTCAACACGGTCGATAAGCATTATTAAACACTCGGGCCTTCTTTGAGGCAGACGCTTTGCTCGTGGCTTAAACAACCCTTGTGTTTAATAATGACTTATCTTATCGACCTTGTTGTATAAATAGCTATTATTCGTTATATCCTTTAATTTAAACAAAAGTACTTCAATAATTTAATTAAGAATAGTTTTTTGAGAGTTTTTGATTGGGATTAGATTATTTAAAAAATAATTCAAGATCAGTTTCCCTTGTACCAATTTAGTTATATAAAATTGTTTAATTTATTCGAATACGCCTCTGATTTTGAAAAGTTACTAATTATTTTAACCTGCTCGTAATATAAAATTTTTTCCTCAATATTTAGTTATATAATTTTTCTTATAAAAAGTAGAGTTTTTTTTGTTTTTCTCTGGAATCTATTAGATATAATCTAATTTTATCTATATGAATCACTAACAAACAAATGAAAATGATGTGTGAAATTGCTAATTTGCTATTATAATCAAATTCTTGATACAGAAATAATTAGTACATTCGACTCACATGATAATTGAATGTACGTATTAGTATTTGATCATATCTCTAACGTAATTCTACCAGAAATTTCGAAAACAGTTCAATAAGGATGACTCTGTCTATTTCTAGTGAAATTATTAAACATCACTACGTCACAATGTCCACACATTTTCGGCGATACATTATCAGTTATTAATGAAGTGGCTTAGTTTTGAATAAGGTCAAAACAACAGAAATAAAAATAAAATACGAAAATAAATCAATAAGTTGAAAAGTTACACTATGACTTATGAATAAATTAACATGAGAACGCGTTTTTTTATTTTTATTATACAGTTTTTATTTTTAATATTTAATTGGATATTTAACATAAAAGTCAGATGTACACACTATAGTAACATACAAGGGTGGTATGACAAGGAACGGACCTTCGGGTTGGGTTAAGCCAGTTTGGCAAACAGTTTAAATCGCGAATTAAATCAACGTCTGCAAAATAGGGCTCCTTAACTACGATAATCTCCTTATTTGACTCATATTTCAGCCCAGCCTACGATTTTTTTTAAATTTAGAAACAAAAGCAATTGAACTGGGTCAAATACGTAGAATATGGAGGATTGCTCAGCCTTAAACGACTATTTTGGCAATTACGAAAATAATGGAGTGAACCGACGATGTCATGACGAAAGAGCAATTTTTCTAAAAGTCGTTTTATTTAGCAATCATTAATGGAATTGATTCCAAAATTTTTGCAAAAGAAAGATCTATAATCATTTTACCTTATTCTACTTCTATTCCAGGTAATTGAAGTGGATATTGAATAACATCTTGCGAATGCCGGAAAACTACACCCATCTTCTTTTAGTGTCTTTGCCACCTTTGTATGATGGTCATCCATGGTCATCAATACATGACGCTGTTTTTTTGTGCTTCTGGTCAATGGTGGATAGGGTTAGCGATAATCTCATGCTTTGCCAACAATCACGAAATGACCCGAAATCTCTAATGGATTGCAATTGAACAACGTCAGACACAATTCTAAATTTGTGTTACGGTTACACTTGTTTTCAAAAATGAAATAAAATTTTTAAATGCTCGCTTTAAGTGCCAACATGCCCAATTGAGTTGAAGTTTTGACAATATCTATGTTGGTTAATATCCTAAATGATAAACAAGTCCGTTTACAAAACCATCCACCATCCAGTTCAAAGGTGCATTACTTGTCAGACCACCCTCTTACATACCATAATAAATCAAGAGTATTAACATAGTTCTTTATGATAAACACAAGAGCTTAAAAACAAATAATACTCTTAGGGAAAGGAGTTTAAGAAATCGCGCCAAATACAAGGTTTCGGTCGTTTCATAATTAATAAACGATTTTCTACCTAAACCAAACAACCTAGAATGCTAATTTTTCTTTGGCTTGATTTTACACCCTTGTTTTTATCTTTTATTTGAGCGAAAATTTTATGTAAAAAAATTAGAGTAATCTCTGTTGAAAAAGGTGATTTTTCAACAAACAAAAATAACGACATGTCCTGATCGGATATATTTATTTTATAATTAGGATATAAAATTACTAATTCAAGATTTTCCCTTCAATGAAATTGTTCTTATTTATTTCTTCATATTAATCTTTTTACAAGGAAATTAAATTTAGTATAATTTTACATTGAATATTATTTATTAAAAATATTAAATAAGATATCGCAATAACAATTTTTTGTGATCCTCTCTGATCATTTGATTTTTGATTTGATCGGATGTCATACTTTCTATTTTTAAATTTGAATGACTTGCAAATTGCAATATATTATTTTGATATCTATAGATTTGAAATACCACCACAGAAATGATATGTTTTAGTCAAAAGTGCACTATAATTTAGTTCTATTGCAAAATATGACATAACATCCAGAGAGTATCTATTTGTGACTTATCAAACCAAAGTGACCTTGTTTCTGTAGTACATATAGTAATTAATACCGTTCATATAGAAAACAAATACGCCACAATGGTTACTGAGTTTTAGTTCTACGGAGCAACGAAACGAACCATTATACATAAGTATAATAGCTCTATTGAATGGACTCTCGAGTGGTGGTGTGTTGAATTTTCAATTCATTGTGTATTCAGCAACAGTCATAGGCTTCTAAAATCGGCAGCAGTAACAAAATTTTAATTTTAAATGGGGGTACACAATTGAAAAAAGACGCTCGACTGTGTTTCACAGCAACAACAACCATCGTAGTTCCCTTTGAAAAACACATAGTCCATATGAATAATATATGTTGGCATTTATGGTAATTTAACACTGTAAATTGTAACTGTGTGTATTTTATACCTGGCTCAAATATGGTATTATTCCTTTAGGTATTTTTCTGATATTTCGACGCCATTTGGTAACAGGAAACGTCACTATTATCACAAACAAATGTATCTATTTTAGACGTATAAATGTGATGCTACTGCGATAACTAAAAATATTAATAAGAGAATAATAAAGCAGGAAGGTATCGTACCCCATAACAATACGTAATATTATGTAATACATAGATAAATGACGGTTTTTGTACTTGTTGTATTGTAACGAACAAGCCATCTAACTCTAATTGAAACCATTGAAATTTCCAAAAATAAATAAAACCAAGTCGTCGGACTATGTGGTGATTTATCTGTACATATTACAAAATGCATGAACATGTGTTGAATCGAACAGAGGCGCAGAGTGACAGAACGCATCAAAGCAGTGCTGCCTTAAATTCAAAAGCTTCTACGTGATCGTTATCAGATCGAATACGAATTTTACTGACATAAAATTGAGAATTTTGTAAACATTATTTGTAAGTCTAAAACAAATTGGAATTATGGCTTTTTAACTAACTTATATACAGTAAATAATAAAATGTTTAGAAATAATTTCAAAATCTTCAAAATCTTCAAATTAAAAATGTTGTTGTTATTGTCATTTTTTTAAATTTTGTTTTTTTTCTTTTAAGAAAAAACAGAATTCTTAAAAGAAAAAACATTAAAATAGATGAATATTGAACTTATTGTAAGACTGAAATGATTTTGTTTATTAATAAAACATCAAATATACCCTTACGAGTTCTTAATTACGAAATAAGTGTCGTTAAAATTTAAAAAGTTCGAAAAAATTGAACTTTATATTTTGTTATATGATTTTCTTATTCCAATAAAGTAAAATTCAACAATTTTTTTTCCAAATTTATAAATTCTGATTATTTTGGGGGTTAGGAAAATCTAGCCAAATTAATTAACATATGTACAAAATATTTATTATAAGTATTAAATTAAATCATTTTCATATTTTCATCATATTTAAAACCAACTAAAAATTATGTGTTTAAAAATAGAATATTTCCTGAAACTACTCTTTATTCTTCCCCTTCGTTGAGCATCGCTTCGCCTCGGGTGTTGTGTCGCCCCTAGGAATAATACTGCTGCAAATGTGTGTAGTAAAGTAAAGCGGCATATTGGTACGTGAGTGGGAAGAGAGGAGACAACACAACATTACTATTGGTTATCGTTGGCGTGAGCGAGACGGCCTATATGAATTGATGGGAAGGGAAAAAATGTAAACTTAGTCGTCGGTTTGGGAAAAATATGGTCATAGAAAAAATGTCAAGCTAGTGTTTTGGTTGGGACCTCTCTTCCTGCCTCCGTGAAATTACTTATTGGTCTCAGTGGTCCTTGAATCCTGTCCTGAGCAAGAAATTGGACAGCTTTTCGAGGCATTATATCACGATCGTGGTCTATTAGTGTGTGAGTTTGTGTTTTGTTCGGGGCGAAGAAGAAACTTTTATTTGATGTACACAGAATTCTATATTTGTTTATCGTCATCGCGCATTACTTGACGACCATACAATATACATTTATAATAAGCAGCAGCGCTACATAGTGAGCAATATACATTCACAGTGTAGTAAGCGCGCGATATATGTGCGGTTTCATCATCAACGTCGTCGTCGGGCCGAAGCACTTTTCCATCACACGGAGTGGTGCTGAGTTTATTGTGTTTTGTAACGCCAGTTGTGTACCGGAAAATAAAAGCGAGGAGAGAAAAGCAACGGAAAGAAGATAAAGCAAATTGAAGAAGGCGTCCTTTTTGTGAGATCATCGATCGACGAGATCAATGTAAATTGGTTGGAAGAGGAGAAGATCATCTAGAACAATGGTGGAGAAGAAGGATTATTGCCGTTTGTGCCTCATCAAATACGATCACAACTTTATGGTCAAACTCTTCTCGGCGAAATCCACCCCGCTCGAGGAACAACTCAAATTCGTCCTTTCATCCGTTTTGCAGGTAGAAATTTTTAAACGCTCTTGTTACTGTTTTTCTTTTTTCGTATTTCTCTCTATACCTCTATTTTGCGCACATATGCCTCTTTCCACACTCTAAATATATACACCCCACCTTTATACATATTTATTCATTACAATCACACTAATACCACAATCTATGTATTCCGCTCTCGTGTGCTATAGATAACAAAGTCCGACAAGTTCTCAAAGACAATATGCATGGAATGCGCCTACAAGATATCGAGGGCGTTCAGCTTTATGACCCAGTGCAGAGACAACCAACAGATCTTGCAATCGAAGAGTTTCAACGAGAGTTTGCTCTTGGAATCGGAGGATTGTAACAATTTAAATCCTTCGGAGAACTCATTATTCCCAGCGCCTTTGAAACCGTCAAAAAGGCCTTCAACGGGGGATAATAACAACAATAATGTCATTGAAATACCAGACGGGACAGTTTCAGACGATTCTGAACGCGTTTCCCTTTCACTATCCCTGCCCGAGGACGAGGACATTGACGACTGGATAAAGACACATGACGATGCTCAGGACGAGGAAATGGAGGACGATGACCAAATGCCGGTTTCTTCAATCGTGGAATGCGAACTGAGCGAAGACCAGGCTGTTGATATTTCGACGACAAACGTCGCGGATGCTAGTCTAGCAGATGAGTCGGGCCTGGTGGAGAATATCGAGAATCCGTACAAGTGCTCCGTTTGCTATCGCGCGTTTGGGAAGAAGGCGAACGTTTTGAGCCACTTCCAGACGCAGCACACCAATTTAGAGGTGCCCTCCTCGTGGAAATATGAAGTGGAGAAGGTCAAGTGCCACCTCTGTGGGCTGTACGTGGAGAATATGTTTGCCCACTTGGAGCACCACAACGGGAAGCGGACTTTTAAATGCTCCGTCTGCGAGTGGTCCTTTTACACCAAAAATTATCTCTCTATTCATTTCGCCAAATTACACAAACTAGATAACGCCATTGATAACAAGCCGGATAAGTTCCAATGCAAAATCTGTATGTCTGTCGTTTGCCAGGACTATGGGGAGCTGATAAATCACTACAGAAAGTACCATCTCAATGAGATGAAGAGCAAAATGGAGGGATGTCCGATTTGTGGAAGGGAGACGAGGTATTTAAAAGTGCACATGATGAAACACCACAACCACAATTACCCATTCAAATGCCAGCAGTGTGAAAAGTCGTACACAAAAGAGAGATTCCTTCTTGTGCATATAACAGCAGCCCATGGCAACCCGAAGCCAGTCCAACAGACCGTCCAATGCGTCAAGTGCCACATGCAGTTTAACAATAAAAGACTCCTCAAGCTGCACATTAAAAGATATCACCAGAACAGGAACGTGATGGAGAGCAGCAGTCACCATCAGCCTTCGAATCAGACCAAAAATCGAAACCCAAGCTTTAACCGACACCAGTCAGGAGACCTCAAGGGGGGAAACAGGAACGATGATCCCATCCTCGCCGGAATCAACTATGACCAAATCTTTTACCAATTTGATTAGATCGTAAGATTAGTTAAGTGTTGTATCTCGTTTTAGTTTTCCTTGGACTTTCACTGAGGAACCTTTTATGGATTAAATTTTTGATTTTTTTTTATATTTCTTTTTGACGTTTTGTATTTGTTCTCTTCAGTGAAAGCCAAGATTTTTCCACAAATAGTTTAGTTAGTCCATATTAAAAAAAAAAGTGTAACCATAGTTCAAATTATATGCCAATACCCTTTACATGATATAAGTCGTTTCTCAGCGGTTTTGTAATAATTATATTGATCAACCGAATGAAACAATGAGAAGCAATACGTAAGAAAATTATATAGTGTACAACTATTTGATTTTTTATAATAAAGAGAGTATAAAATATGAAGAGATATTTCTATTGCATGAGTTTCTTTTATATATTTTGTAGGTTGTGTATATTTACGCTTTAATTTCAAATTTCTCTTATTTTTGGAGCAGTCAACGGTCCCCATCACCCCAAGTTTTGGGGAGGAGATGCATGACTGGCTTCTCACTGCGCTGCGTGGCCTAAGTCATAGTTAACATTGGTTGATTCAAAAGTAAATTATTCAGCTTTTTCTATTTTGAATATTTTATCTCAAATTTCTTCATTTTTAAACTATTTTTTTCTTTATTAACAATACAGGTTGTTAAAATGCTCTTACTTTTTAAAGAGTAATTTATATGTTTTAGGCGAATAATCTGGTTTTTGAATTTTTAGGGTGACTTGTTTTTATAAATAAAAGATATAATTTGCATTTTATATCATCATGAAAATTCTAGACCACTTCACGCACTTAGTAATACGGAAAGAAATCGCTAATAACAATGAAATATTTTAGTATAAATAGATACACACTTTTTGGTGTTTAATAATAAAACAAAGAGTGAAAATGGAACTTACTTAAACACGAGTAAAATTCTACAAAACGAGTGAAATGAGTTTTGATGGAATGTTAAATTTTAACCATTTTTTCTAATATAAAATTGTGTACAATTGGTTCAATTGCAATTTATTTTAAACGAAAAAATTTCTAAATTATGGTCGAAACGTAATTAAGGAAAGAAGCTATATCGGTTTAAATTATTAGATATTTCACGGAAATAGTGCACTATACTATTGTATCACTTATGTTTTTGTGATAGATCTGATTATTTAAACCACATTTAGAACCAACATAAAAAATGGTATTGGGCGTTTGGTAATAAAATGGGGACAAGTTCAAATTGATTAATAAAAAAATTTCATAAAAAATAGGGTCCAAAATAAATTGTTTTTAAAAAGGTGACAATGTCAAAAGCCCAATCGAAGGTGAGTTTTTCGTCGTTACTGAAGTTTGTTTTTAAAAATATTTCCCACTACATTCCAGGGGTAGTCTCAACCTTAACCAACGGGTTTTAAACTTCTCATGAGCCGCAGGTGATTTTTTGTGATTATTAAAGTTTTTTAAAGAAATCATTCATAAATCAATTAAAAATTTAAGTATTTCCGTCGTTTCTGAAGTTTTCGAAGAAATAATTAGTATATCACTAATCTTGACATAAAACCCATAAAATGGCTTAAAAATTAAAACTGTAAATTGCAAAAACCATAAGCTAAATAAAATAATAATTAGTAAATTTTTTTTTATTTGTTTTTTTTAGTCTGTCAAAGATGTGATAAATAATATTTTTGTTACAATGATGTAATATAACTTGTTTTTTTTAAATAAGAAAACAAGTTTAAAAATCAAGCCGAAGGTGAGTTATTTTTGTCATTAAAGTTTTTAAATAAATTTGATAAAAATAATGAAATTAAAAACTGCAGACTTTTTGCAATTGGTTTATTTTCATGGTTTTTTAATATTAAAACTTAAATATAACTTTAATCATATAAACGCTATTCAAATAACAATTAGCTATCTAAAAATACGTTCTGAACACCATTTGACTTAAGAAAACCTCCCACATTAGAGAATCATCCTGACTGACGACCATAAATGTAGATTTAAAATCCCTAAATAAAGATAATAAACATTTAATTTAAACTGGGCCCACGCTTCGACAGCCCTGATCCTGAAGCGTTCCCATTTATCGTTGGATCTGTAAAGATTCTCCGCAGAGACAGAAGTTATGCAGCACTTGGACATTACCCAAAAGGCGGTTTTCCTATTAACAGTCCCGAGGGTGTTTTCGATTCCTCTTATTAGATCGTTTGTCTTAAGGATGAGCAGCATTTGTCTGTCCACTTGAGCCAAGACATCGGATATTTGAGGAATAACAATCTTTGTATCCGATTGCATTTGGTTCTTCTCTTTTTCAGAAAAATTCACTTTTTGAATCCCTTTCACGACACTGTCCCACGGCCTTCCCGTCACCATGCAAGTGAAAATGGGATAGAGCCTCTCCGGAAGGCCGAGATTTAAACTGTACTTCTTCATCGCTGGTCGATCTCTTTTTAAAATACTCAACCACAATTGACTGTAATCGTACCTAAATTTCCTCGTCAAATTGGAATAAAGGCCATGATCTAGAAGGATAATTTCCAAATTTTTAGACTTTGGGTTCTTAGAGACTAAAATATTCCCTGGATGAGGATCTGAATGGACAAATCCGTGCACAAAAATCATGTTTGAATATAACAATCCCAATTTGTTTGATATTTCAAAAGGATCAATCTTATTCTTTTTAATATATTCCACATCATCCACTTGTCCTCCTTGCAAAAACTCCATAACTAACACCCGGTCTGTGGAATAATCCCAGTAAATTTTAGGCACTTTTAACCACTTGTAATTCTTAAACATTACAGCCACTTTTTCGGCATTCTTTCCCTCGTGCAGGAAATCCAATTCAACGGGGAGATTTTTCTTGGATTCATCCACAAGCCACTGCATTTTAAAGTCGGGGAAGATGAGGGACATTATTTTACAGCACACTTCCATCGTCTTCATGTCGACCAGAGAATTCCCTCGAACGTAAGGGTGCTGCACTTTTACTGCTACGACAGTTCCGTCTTTTAGAGTTGCTTTGTGAACCTGGGCCAAGGAAGCTGTTCCCAAAGGAGTTGGTTCAAACGAGTCAAAGATTTCCTCTGGCTGAAATTGTGATAAAATATTAGTATTATGTTTTTTTAAACTAAGAAATGGTTATTTATGTAAGGAGTGTGTGAAATGAATTTTTCTGTGAGTAATGTTTGTTTTCACGACGAAGAAGTGATTTTTTTTTTATAAATAAAAAAAACAAGTTATACACGACTAGCATACTTATTTTTGCAATTCAACCATTAAATATAAATGCCGATTAAAAATAACCAAAAATTAAAATTCAAAGCCATATAGTTTGGGATTTTTTCTTCTGGTTTTAATTCTGAAAAATTTAAATTTAAAATTTATTGTAGTAAGCCAGAAAAATAATAATTCATTAAAAATCTTAGTGTCAAAACATCTCACAAATAAATTGGACTAAATATACAGAAAAAATCATATATGATTACAGATATCTGTTCCAAAATAAGATGAATTTACTGAAGATAATTTAAAAGTTAGCTCAAATGTCTAAATTTACTCGAAAATAAGGTAATAAAAGCATTTCAGTTCCAGTATTTTGGACAATGCGATAAATTTTGATTAAAATGAAGTTAGTGGAAGCTGAATNATCATATATGATTACAGATATCTGTTCCAAAATAAGATGAATTTACTGAAGATAATTTAAAAGTTAGCTCAAATGTCTAAATTTACTCGAAAATAAGGTAATAAAAGCATTTCAGTTCCAGTATTTTGGACAATGCGATAAATTTTGATTAAAATGAAGTTAGTGGAAGCTGAATAAGCTAATAAATTTTGTTTGATAAGATAAATATGTGAAATGTGATTAGTCCCTTAAGACAGTGAAAAAAAAAA
>JXOV01021746.1:0-21310 GCA_001014945.1 Clogmia albipunctata
GGCAACACTGGTCCCAGTCTCCTGTCGTTACCACTGCTTTATAAAGTAATTGTTAGAATTTTTACTTCCATTTAGCGATGTTTTTCTTAGAATGTTTATTTTTTTTAATAAGATGGCATGATTAATAACTAACTAGAATTGGTTTCTTTTAAGTTTTGAATTTGAACAAACCTTATTTTATAATAATATTCTTTGGTTGGTCACATGATAGGCAGTTAAATCTTATAAATTGTATAATACTGCGTAATGAAGATTTACGTGTATTCAGAATATCTGAATAAATTCCATCAATCAATCAGAGTCAGACTCCATTTGTCTGATATATATAGCTGAATCAATTCTAGAAAAGAAAATCTGTTTTAAGCTGAAAGTGATTCTAGGCAGACGTCCAATCTAATCGCAGAAATTTCACTTCCGAGTTACGTCTAAGGGATTATTTAAATATGTTGTATACTGGACAGTTAATATAGCATTATAACTAGTCTTCACAGACCTAAGCACATCAAACTGAAAGTTGTTAATCTTAAGAATCAGTAACGTAGAATTATTCGATGAATATCGAATCTTTCTATTGAATTGAAGCGTTGGCATGAAGTACTCTTTATATTTTTATACATTCATATTGAAAAAATTATGACATTTTAGAAGCCAACACTTCTTCTATAAATTGTTTCTTAAACGTACAGTATTGAATGAAGTATAATTCAATACCCGCAGACAATTACAAATCGTGTAAATACACAAAATTAGTGCTTTGTACTAAAATTCAACTACTAAAAATTATAATAATAATCTTAGTAGCGTAGAATGTAAATATATTTTGACATTTTTCATGTGTCTATAAATTAATCAATCAATTTAAATTTTTTCACATTAAATGACAAAAAGTAAAGTTCTTCTTAAATTTTGATTATGACTTTTAAATGTGGTTTAAATGATGAGTGCTATCATGTCAGTGATACAGTGCATACTGCAAGGTTGTCGTGATATTTTGAAAAATTGAAACCAAAAGTACTTCCCTTAATTGTTTGTGTTTAGACCTAAATATGCGAATTGTATAAAATTTTATAAAAACCTGGTTGGAAAAACACATAATTAAACACTCGTCTCTTTTTCATTCGTTTTCTAGAACTCTACTTGAGTTCTCTACGTCCAAGAAATAACACATTCAAATCATCTAAATCGATTTCGTTATTCGTTTGAGTTTAGTAATCTTTCAGTTTTTCGCACCGAGTGAAAAGTTTGAATTTTTTTCACTAGGGCGGAAAAAAAGTCATAAATCTTCGAAAAAAATTGTTTCAAAATCAAAACTTCGGAGCCATTTTGAAAAAAAAACTATTAAATTTTAAATCCAGGATCTTAAAACCGTAAAAAAATCGTACAAATAAAGACCGTTTTTATGTGAATTTTTGAGGAAAGTGCAATTAAAATTAAATCCTGCTCGGGTGGAAAATAACTATATTAATTGTATTATAAAAGTCTTGTGTTTTTGGTACTTACGGATAATCTTGTTTTATATAAGACTTAATGTTTATATAAAACCCTAAAACTTCATTACTTTTCTGAACAAACTTATTGTATGTTTGTGATTTTTAATTTATTTCTGTTTTTCATATTTTTATTAAAGAACATCAGATATCGTGATTGAAATAGTTATAGAATTTAAATTTAAGAACTCAATTCAGTTGATTATAATAATGACTGTTAACCGAATAATTACCGTTAAGGAAACATATTATTGCGGAATTCGGAGAAAGTAATTAAAATTAATCATTTCATGTCCTTGGGAGTGTCAGAATAACTCACCGGTAACGACAATCTTTCTGTGCACAGAATAATCCGCTGAGTAAGTGCCACGAAACCGATTTTAATTAAACCAAAGCAGCTGCTTATTCATCGTGTAATTTTACGAGCAAGATTTTATGCAAAATTCCTGGGATTATTTGCATAAATACTCATAAATGCGAATATAATAATAATAATTATTTTTCGAAGAACTAATATGAGAGAAGGACTTTAAGTAACATTTATTAGAAATATTAATTTTGTGTATGAAATTAAATAAATTTCTTTTAATTTCATATGTGTAAGTTGCAAATCTAGTAAATAATATCAAACTCTGAAATACCGCTCGTGCTAATAATAATATAGAAATACTATTACGAAATATCGTGGAAAAGGGGAAAAACTTTCTCTTTTGTTTTGCCAGTGATACTCATTGGAGCTTTAGTCTGCTAGTGAGACTAGACCAATGATGAATGCTCGTTCTATTTTCTTCGGTCTTAATGTGAATCTATTTTATATTATATCTTTGTTTCGTACAACGATTTAAAACCGTTTTTATTATCAAATTTAATCTTTTAATTGATTAAATTTGAGTAAATATAATAAATGAAAAAGCTGTAAATCTCCTGATATTATTATATTTTCATAATATCATATACAATAGATAAAAATCCATAACATTTGGTGCCTGGTTGGTGATATTAGTTGGCCGTAAGACCTATGAATGCCTAAAGGCACGCTAATTTTGAGTAGCCCTAAAATCTACAATTATTACATTTTTTAAAAAAAAAATTTTTCGGATTCGTGCGTCTGAAAATCTTTATCTACGGTAATTTACACAATTCAATAAAAAAAATCTGGGCATTACAGGTTTAACAGATCCTGAATTTGAATGCATTTTTTTTAAAAACCTTAATGACATTCAACAATAATAAATACCCAAACTAACGTAAGAAGCAGAGACATTAAATAATACAGCTTTTCCAAGCTTTCGTGAAATTTGGCTTCTGGTAGACTATTTTATTATACATCGTTTACTACTCACTGCAATGCGGAAATTCACAGCACATAAACATAATCTAATAATACTTTTTAGTTAATGGCCTCGTAAAATAGTACCAAAAGATCAGCTTTATGTAGGACATAAATTATTGATTTTTCTTAAAGCAAATAGTTCTTAATCCAAAACCCTCAATAATATACACAGGAAAGTATTGTATGATTGTAATTCCTACTGGAATCAAAATGGGTCAAATCTTTTGCCTTTGTAAATAGTATGTACAATGTACATTTACCCCAGATACGGATTCTGATCATAGTATTGCAGACTTGCCTTGTAAACCAAGTTCTGATTGATAGTCTCTTCAAAAATCCTTTAATGTAAACGTACGTCCTCTTAATTTAAATAACTTAAATTTGTTTTTGCCACAGGCTTTCAAATAAAAAAGTGCGGTCCCAAATAAAACTATTATGTCAATTGCTGATAAGTAAGTAGTGATTTTTTTTTATTTTCATTGTTATTACTTTCCTCAGACAACTTCCGTAATATTATCATGGATCTCACATTCCGGGTTCTCTTTATTTGAAACAAGTACCCGCTCATATTGAGTTTATTCTATGGTGATATTATTAGACTCATTTTTGCTTATCAGACGCTTTAGCTTCTTGAAATTGTTTTTTGGATACTGTCGATAGAAACCCTCAAAATAACAGTACAATGGCAATATTAAAGTCTATGAATTTTGCACAGATACAGTTTTTGGAAGGCCTTTGAAATTTGAAATATATTTTCATTGGAAGCTCAGCGTTAATAAAATATTATGTCAAAACCAATTTCTGAATAAATACTTCCAGATTTATACAAAGTAATGATTGAATAAGAATGAAAGCAAACTCATTCGCCCTAATAATTATTCATATTTGTGTCGTGACATTGGAATTATAATAAAAAAGTAAACAAGTAATGAATTAATTAAACAAGTAACTAAATAAAAACATTTAATCACGACAAAATTTGCATGTTCAAACATTGTTACCTTTTGTGGTGTAAATATAATATCGAGAATAATTACTGACTTATTTCAGTTCTCCTGGTTATTATAGTAATTGCTTTATTATATATTATAATATAAAATAAATTGGCAACCCTAAATCAGTAAATGCGATTTATGATTTGATTCAACTTGTTAACCCCAAATTATTTATTAAAGCATTTTAAAGAAATTTTAACTAATTAAAAAATTATAATTAATATTTCATTTTGATTAGGGTATGTAACTAAATTTAGATCATTTCAAAAGGATGAGATTATTCCTTATAAGATGAAAGGGAAATTCATTAAAAGGTTACTTTGAATCCATTAAAACCTCATTGATATTAATTTAGATACTTATTTTATAAATACAGTGGAATCCGTTTGATATAGTGACCAAGCACTTATTATGACGAATTACAAACCGAAGTGTTGTCTCCATATAACAGTTATTTCTATATAGACAGATACGCTTATAATGACCATCTCCCTTTTTAGTCTAGTGGTTAGCGCGTTGAACTGCCTCCCCAGAGATTATGAGATAGAATATTTAATAGTGCATCCATCTCTGTAGTAACATTACCGAATAATATTCCTAGCAAATTGTAAGGCAATGCCAATGACGCAAAAAATTAGTAAATTGGAAGGATTGACCGGATCCGATTACAACCGGTCTAGGGCCTCTTAATTGACTACTAATCTACTGGAAAGTAAAAAGTCATGAAAAAAACCCTTGGGTTGAGACTACCCCACGTTCCTGAAAGGAATGTATTCGCACCTAGAACTTTCTCTTCACTTACTGCCTCATTACTGGACTGTTTTTCGCTTACTTGATTATCCACTTTCATCTCATCCAATTTTAAATGATACTACCCAATTCAATTATATAAAATCACGGTTTATTTCCATAATTTTACAACTTTTCCTCCATTGACACCCATTCTCTTTTCTTCGTCACGTCGTCAATCCATCTCCCTCCTTCTGTTTTCTTCTTTTTCGTCTCGCCATCACCTACACACACCGCTCATCTCCCACAGAATGTAAAGAGGAAATTTATTTAAAATTAATCATAAAGGAACCAGATATCCATTTATACTAAATAATACGAAAGTAGTCATTTTCACTCAAAATGTTGAAATTTACTCTCCTTTAATTCAGCATTGTAAACCTTTTTATTTGAAATAAAGTTGGATTTGGATAATTATCCAGGTATTTACCTTTTTTACCAGTGTTTCTTTTGTACGCTTTTAGATCCATATCCCCATTGTTTAAGTCTGTAGGCACATTGGACGAATATTTTTAGTAAACCTTTTTCAGTACGTCGAATCGAGCGAAAAGAATTTCTTACAAAAGTAAATCAAAAATCGTTTGTGTTGTTTTTTCTACTGTATTAAATATAAATTGTATATTTTCATGCTACATAAAATTCTCATACTTTGGCTAAATGCTTATGAAAATTAAATTCTCCGATTTAAACAACCAAGTGTGCTTATATGACATTATTAAAATTTAAAAAAATTTCTGTTAAATTCCATTAAATGAACTTTGGTCCATTCAAAACCAATATAACATATTTTCTAAATACAATAATAATTTCGAAAATATTTAAAATATAATAAAAATATGATGGTTTTATTAATTTTAAAAAGAGTACAAGTGATTTGCAAAATTCAATTTTATGCTGATTATTGCACATAAAGTTCTAAAACGAATCCAGAGAGAAATGATTCTAATTTTTGTAATCAAAGAATAATAAATTTCGGAAGTTCTACTCAAATTCAAAACTATGAACTATGTGCTTAATTAAGATATTTATTCTTCTTTATCTATGTGTAATAGCAGCGAAACGTACTGAATGAGTAATTAAAATTCTTTATATGATTTTCATTATAAGTTTTACTTTGTTCAAACACTTTTTTTCTATTTTGTGTGTCAATTTTTCATGGGACTTTATAAAAACAATTAGTTCATGTACTGATTCGTCATTTTTTAAGCAGACAGGCAGATAGCAAATAATACGAGCGCGGGTCAATATCTTTAGAGACATAAATACGGAATTTTTTTTGTAACTTCTTTATTTGTCTAATAGCATATCCGCCTCAAAGATAATATACCTAGCTACATGATTCAATAATTTTTTAACCAGTGTAAAATATCAAAAAATTTAAATTTCTAAAGTTCCTCAAAGCAGGTTATAAGCTCTTAAATCGTATCACATTGTAGATCAACGTAAGACTTTTAAAAGATTAATTGCTGAAAATAGACGAAATAGATCATATTTATAGAATATAGAATATGGATCATCATTTTGACTATTTCGACCATTTTGGCTTTCGCAATGAGAAACGAATAAATAATATTTTCTTCATCAAATGGAGTCGATTTGTTCTCTAATTCGGCGTCAAATCCGTTTCAACATAGTTAAACCATATTATCCTTTTATTATCGTTATTGACGCAGATCATACCTTGCGAATTTCCTTGAATTGTATCAATCTCCTTTTCTGGCGAGTAGGCAGTATTTTTCTGCTTAGAAACATACTAGCCGATCACAGTCCACTATTCTACTGTTCAAGCACTTTAGTAGGACGAGTATCAACAGACTCACGGATAGATGTTTCGTTTCCAATACTTAACCAGGATAAGAACTATGCAATGTCTTTAGATGTCTAAGTGAACTATCTGGACAATTCCGCAGAATGATACTTGTGACATCAATTTTGACGGCGCCATTGAATTTGATTTCGCTCAGTTATTTTTCGTTCCAAGATTAATAATAGAATCACCGAACTATATTGCTCTTTCTCAATTTTTCAAAATCATGAAGAAATACTCGCTTTAAGATTCGATTTTAACAAAACTACAGGACAGCGTCATATGGTTCTAATTCTTCTAATAGCATATTGACCCTCCGTCTTATAAGGCTAATATAAAAAATTACATAATAATTAATATGCTAAAACCTGTTGTATCCGATGTTAAAGGGAAATTTTATTTAATAAAATCTGTTCGAGAGTGCCATGTACAAAATCACGGCCCATTGAGGTCTTTGCGGCTCGAATTGTGTCTCCACCGACTTGAGTAGAGTAAATTACAAGAATTGTCAAGAATTTGTCAGTTCGCAAAAGTGCATCACGAAGCCTTATATCACTCGGCTACTCTTTAGATATTGGTTTGTATAACCTGAGACAAGGCCCCCCGAAACTTATCTCATTAAAAGGTGGTATTAACCTCATCTGATAAATTGACTGAACGTTTACCTTTAAATTGAAGTTCATTTTTATCCAATACTAAAGTCCCTCTTTTTAGTTTGTTTTTATATTTGACTACCTATCCTATCTGATCTCGGCTCCCACCAGATCATAACAATTAATTAAATCATGTCAATGAAAAAATAATTTGGATGTACAACTATGTATCTTAAATACCAAGAGGACAATTATGTCGA
The DNA here is from genome assembly GCA_001014945.1 of Clogmia albipunctata. NCBI lineage: Eukaryota > Metazoa > Arthropoda > Insecta > Diptera > Psychodidae > Clogmia > Clogmia albipunctata. The sequence goes on from JXOV01021746.1 coordinate 7,265, forward strand.
CATAAGTGTTACAAGAGTGAAGACAGATGTTACCTCTGGTACGAAATGCACCTCAATTAAGTTACTCATAACATACAAAATTGTGTTCCCTAATGTAGGATGTCTCCACAATTTCACAAAACATAATAACAATGTTTCCCTACAGGCATATATACAGTTCAGAAAAGAAAAGTCTTTTCAACATTGTATGATTCACTTATCATTCAAATTATTCAATTTATGTAATTGCCACTCACTCTTATACTTAAATGATTATCGCAATAAAGTTATTGATAAGTTTGAAAAGAAATCTAATTTTAAATTGGTTTTAGTGTAGAAATAAATTACGCCGCGTATATTTTAAAAATCGAAAATCAATTGATATCCAATTTATAGAAATTTTGTCTTATTTTAAACGATTCCATTTATTAGCGAATATAATTTATTGATTTTTGTTTAAATACTACGCAGTAAAATAAAGTTTGATTATTTGACAGTGCTTAAAGCCATTGACAAGAAAATAAATATAGAAGAAACGAATTATTGACAAAATCCCTTGCAAGGTAATATTTTTTTAAAATAAATTTTAAATACATATTAATAACAGAATGTTGTCAGTAAAAACAAGTAATGAAATTCGAAGGAAATAAACTACTGTCTGGTCATGGCTCGAACCTGCTACGGTTTCACTACGTTAACCTTGCATTCAAATATTTATGATTTCGACAAATCCTTCTTTTAGTAGCTCTAAATTTAAGCACTAGTAATAAATTAACAAAATCCACTATCAGATCACCATAGACCCAATTTTGGAATAAAATGAAAAGCAACCGGAAAAAGCCCAGTTGGTAAACTTCGGAGACGATGGGCACAATCAGTTGACGAAGCCAGCAAAATTCTATTGGAAGCTGAAGATTGAAGAACGAGATCGCTGGACCGAGAAAAGTTCAAGAGGCAAACTTGGAGGCCAAAGCCCGACTTGGGCTGTCTCGCCGCTGAAGAAGAAGAAATAAAACTAAATATCAAGTTATTATTTTTTTGTATTTGATTAATTACAATGACAACATGAAAAATTACGTCCCAAAGGAAATTAAATTGAAATGTTCATTACCTATATTTATAGATTAACACGAACAACACATTTGAACTTTGACTTTTAAAATCAGATTAAAATTGAAGACCTTTTCAATTCTATAAACGTTTATTTAAATGTAACAGAAATTGACAGATGTACAACGAATCAATGATAAATTAATAATAAACCAGTTCTGTGAAGTTATTAAATGTCATTCTGTATTAATCGATAATAATATTTCTATAAATTTTCGAAAATCACAGACGATAATACTTCCTACATTCTAAAATGTTATTTATTTCACACGGTTTATTATTTGTATTATTGATTACCACAAAAATAATAATTTAATTCTCTATTTCCCACCTTAATGTTTTTAATTATTGAACTGTATTTTCACTTAGCCTTTGTCATTAATCCCTCAACTCACTTACTAAACATTATTTTAACATAAAAACAAAATTCACTAAATTAAATAGCTCTTAATACAATTGAACTTACAAAATAATCAACAATTATTTAACTTCCAATAAATGTTCACAAACATCCAAAATAACTGGCAATGAAACAAATACTTTGATAAATACTCAGGAGAACCAGGTCCGCACAACTGTCTCTTTCTAAAGTTGCAGGGACCAATTAAGTTCTTGCATATTATAAAACTCTAAACTAAGTTTGCTAAATAATAATAAATAATAATTGCCAAATAATAACCAATTTAATAAAATTACATATTATTGTCATAACAAATGTTTATTATTATAATATTTAGATATGAAAATGTCGTTGTGAATTGTGGTTGCACAATTTGAAAAAACCATTGTAAACGGTTTTGTTAATAATTATCGAATAACTGATATTTTTAAGAATTACACAAAAAAGTGTTCGATACACATGTGAAATCGGTTACTACAGCACTCATTTACCTATTTAAACTCGCTGCGCTCATCAAAATCCACGGTAAATTCGTGCAGTAATTATCTTTATTACACCACTTGTATCGAAATATACTAGTGAAATATTTAATAATGTGTTAAAATCAGTAATTATCATATCAGACTTACCAATTATGAGCCATTAGCAATTCAAATTTGCTCAATTATCCGTTAAATGGTGACCTGAAAGATGGAAAGTTATTTAATGGTGTTAGTGTGATTCATTTCTTCACTTTACCAAAACATTAAATTCCCATTATAATCGCCTTCATTGGAATCCGATTATTGTCCGATTATTATGTTCCGTTAATTTCAGTAACATTTGTTGCGGAAGTTCACATTAGGTCCCATTGTGCGGGCTTTATTCTCTATTGTTGGAAATATTACGCAGAAGAAGTAACTAGCACTATTTATTTAAGCTTGATTATACTGACCTTTATAAATCGTGTTCAATTTTCAAGAAATTGTTGAGTCGTCTCGCGTTCTAAAAACCCAAAAGTTTCTTTCGTAATAATAATGAAAGCTTAGTTGCCACAAAACAATTTAAAAAAAATGAAATTATTTGACACGAACCAATTAATTAATGAATAATTAATTACTCACTTGTCCTACGCCATCGTCGTAATGTTGTATTACTGGTTATTTCACTATTATACTGGTTGAATATAACCGTACTAAAAATTGTTAGTACGAATCCAGTACAATTTTTAGCGCGAAAAAGTTTGCCATTTGTGGATATCAATAATAAAGCCGAATAATAAGCGAATTCTAAGGTAATGGCGCAAGAATAGAAATAAAATGGACGGATTGACTGTATCCGTTTACAATCGGACTGGGTGCTTTTAATTAACTACTAATTCACTGAAAATCAAATAATGATGAGAAGTCTGAAAACCTGTTGGTTGAGGTTAAAAAACCGCCAAGCTCCTTACAGGAAAGGAGAGGAGGGAGTAGAAGTAATTGTTAATAATATCAGCCTTAAATATTCACTTTAAAAACATTTCATCTGACTATAAAAATAATTAATAATATTTTGGTCATGCAATCCTATCCCATCACGTGGAATACGTCCTTTTTATGTTGTAAGTAATCCGTTGAATATGTAAAATGCTTTTACATTAAAGTTAAGTCTTTCACAAATATATAACAATATACAAGTATTTTAAATGAAGATATTTCTTAGTTTTTAATTTCAATTTATCGATTTAATACATATAAAAATGAAAATTAATTGACAATAGTACATTTACCTTTATAATTTTAATAATAGTATTATTATTACAAATTATCTTGTTTTTGTTGCAGTAAAAAGGAGAAAGTACTCTCTTCTGAACACCTTCTTCTCACCAACTCCAGTCTGCTCTCCTTAAAAGCAATGTCTATTGGCCGGTACCAGCAATTGTTATGACTATCGCCATTTAATAACCAAATATCTTTACCACAATGTTTTAAAAAACATTTATAATTTATGTGAAAATTACTTCCTTAGCAAAAGCTTATATTTCGGATGGATAGGTATAATTTTGATAATTCATTTTTGCACTTTTATTACCCGCGACTTATTAAAACTTAGGAATGGAATTTTATTTCAAATTTTATAGAACAGTACGTCATTCTATTCTAAACTAATAAAATTTTATAGTATTTATTTCATAAATTTTAATTATGTTTTAATAAAAAAAAAGTTTTTGAATCGTTGTAAAAAACAATAACATTTTAACATAAATATGTAATTTATGCTAGATGTAAAGTCAACTATTTTTTAACGAGAGAAACGAGCAGGACATAACGTTTTTTGCACTCCACACATGAGCACTGAAATTTTTACAACTTCACATTAGATTACATTTTCTACAAAGAAAATTTAAAAATTGACATGTTTCACAAATGTTTTAAGTGAAATGTTAAATTGTAAAATTACAGTTAGCGATTGGAATTCAAACTAATAGGGTTTATTTACTCTTAACTTCTTGGTCATAAGACAAATACCTATTTTATTGTTGCATGGAATTTTTTTTGCATTAATTTATTTAAAATAAATTTCCATTTAAAACAATAAAAGGCTTTTACTATAATTTTCTTACATTACAGTTAAGCAAATTTATTTCTAATATCGACGTAAAGTGCCAAAATTGGAACAAAATTAGCTAGTGAAATAAAAATTCAAAATTTTCACTTAATGCAATAAAGTGAAACATTACGAAACTCAAATGGATATCAAAGAGCGTTTGTTTCAAATGGAAGTGCAAAAAATAAATTTGAAATAAACAAGTAGCTTTTCATGAAATAATTTATCTGTGGTTTTTAAGATCAGAAATTGTGATCCAAATAGAAGGAAATGTAAATTACATTAAAACTGCTTGAAGCATACAGGAAAATAGACCACCATACCACAATAAATATTTTTTAACATAGTTCTCTATTTCAATTCTAGATCCTCAATTCTGGGTTTCGCGGTTGTTGTTGCCAAAAAATGAAATGATAGTATCTGATTCTGCAAATTAGAACAAACTGAAAGATCATATTTTTTAACCATTTTAAAAAATAGGAATTACAGATATTCAACAAAGTAAAAAAATATATAGTTTAATACATGAATTTGTTATATCTGACCTTCTATGTAATTATAGGTTTTTATTTCAATGTATTATTAAACAATTCTTTGAATTAATCTATGTTTAAAACTATTTCTTAATTTTTTATATCAAATACCATGGCGATTAAAATAGTAGGTAAATCATTCTGATTCATTTTATTCATTGCAATTAAATTGTAATGAAAAACATATTTCCACAATTAAAACGCCGATAAATAATTTAATTGAATAGCTCACCATTGTAAATCATGACCATATGCCATGATGCCATGCTGTGATCACAAATCAATCGGAATTGGCTGAACGCTTAAAATAACCACGTTCTGGATTATTTATAGAGAATTACAATGAATTGCTTTCACACAGCAGTGTTTATAGCACTGTTTATATTCCGCCACATGGTAGAGAAACAGTGCCAACAGGTAAGATCCAATACTTCTTAAACTTCAAATCTCACACGACTCGAAAATGATATAATATATAATATTTAGGTTATGTATTTTTATTCCACGAATAAACGATATAAGTTTTTAAAAAAAATTTATCAGGTTCAATTTATTAATTTAAATATAATCTAAATTGTTACAAAATAATCAAATTTCATTTACATAAAAACTAAAAAAGTCCTTTGTAAAGAATAGAGACTATAAGTACTAGTAAACAATTTATTTAATTGAATCCTATATAATTTGTCGTAAGATATTCATGTATGTCATGTTTTAATAGGTAGTACTTAATTTTCAAAATATGGAAATGTTCTCGTGAACTTTAAAAAAAAAATTAAATATCTTAGAACACCAGGCGCATCCACTATTTATAAACAATTTATGGATATTATCTCATTTTCTGCCAGACATTCTATCGTTTCATCCCTCGACAACATATGGCGATGAGTTTGAAATTATATTATAGCAACTATCGGTCTCCTTGGTCTAGCTGTTAACACCCTTGACTGCCTACTCGAGATCGTGGGATCAAATCCCGGACGGATATTTTAGTTTTTGATAAAATTTAAAAAAATTAATTTTCGATTAACCTCAAAAATCCTCTGCACAAACTAAAAAAGTAAAAATACTATTCCCAAATAAAATTACGACTTAACCCGAACCTAATATTGCTTGGAAAGGTTACGTGTTAAAAATAGACCAATGATATTTTTACCATAGTTTCCAAGAAAAGGATCACTAAGGTAGAAGTTTGTTGTTATATTTATGAGATATTAATAACTTTATAATTGATAATTGATTGACATCCAATTAATTAAGAGTTTAGAACATTAAACGAGTTTATAATATGAAATGAATAAATTGTATTTACGTTTAAGCAAGTGGGTTTTAATTATTAAAGAATTATTTTTCGTTCTATTTGGTTATTTTTTGTGTATTTCAAAATTCAATATAACAAAATTATGAAAAAATTCTCTATTTAACAGCAAATAGCACTTGAAATCATTGTGCGAATAAATATTAATCCAATTAAATTTAGTCTGTGGTTTTCATTGGAATCACAATGTGAAATAAATATACATTATACAATATTTTGAAATGCTTTTCATTGCATATTTATAAGTTTATACCTGACGATGAATTTTTGAAATTTATTCTGAAACGGGTTTGTCACCTTAAACAGTGTTCGGAATCAAAGCACAAGAAAAAACGGAAATTCATAACGCTGAGTAATTTGCTGTTAAGTTATGTGTTATTTGAAAACTTTTCCGAACAATGTATAAAGTTCAATTTCTTAGGAATTTGCTTGTTAACTCTTTACCCTGTTCTTATGGACCAAGTTTAATTTAACTTTCAAACAACTGCAAACTTCATGAGTGAAAATTGAAATTTAAAAGAATACATTGTTACAAAATGTATTTAAGAACTTTATATATTTACTTTAAAAATTATATATAAATTTGGTTTTTTAAAAATTTAACTATTCCACTGAAAGGTGTTTCACTTTGGTTTTTGGCACGGAAAAAATACACGATTTGTGCATTTTGGGGTCTTTATTCAACTGGTTCTTAAACTATTACTTACAGTTGTCAAAATCTTCTCTCATATTGAAGACACATATGTATACATGCTCGTCCGTAAATGCCTTTGTTGCAATCAACGTAATAAGTATAAAATTCTTAATTCTTACACTGTCTTTCCAGTGTTGTACAAATTTTGTCTCAAAATCTGTTTAACATTCAATTGGTCAGTCTAACTTATGTCATTGATAGATCAAGTAGATGATTGTCACATCATATAAATTTGCAAAACGTCTCACATTGAATATTCATAAGCTGGTTGTTAAAGAAGAGTTTCTGAAATTCAAGCGCTTACCCTTGTCAAACAGTAAATAGATAGTTATGAATTCTTCTTTATTGTTTTAATTGACGATAAGGTAAAATTGCAAAAACGTATTTTTTTAATGTTTACACTCATTCATTAAAAATGTAATTTTTTCTATTAAAAATATACACCACTTTCATAATTTAAAGGTACAAACGAGAATTTAATATAATTAAAATAATATAAAATTATGACGAGTATCAAGATTAACTGATAAATTCATATTTTATGAAAAATGGCGATATTGTATATAATTCAAAAAGCTTTTAATTATTTCCTATGCTAAGAGAAGTGCAATTTTTTTTATTGATGATAAAATGTTTTATTTCCATTTCATAATTATTTTCTAAACATTCTAAACATAAGTGTTATATGTTTGAAACAGTCCAAAGATATTACTATATATAAATAAATCATAACAAGATCAAATTTAAATTTTTTGTCTGTTTTTGAACTAAGAGCAAAATATTATAAAAAATTCAAAACACATGTTCAATTTCCCCAAAATTTCCGTTATTCCAGAGCATTTCCCTTCGTTTCATAGACTGCCTGTCACAATAATGTATTTCAATAGCTACTAACTTAGCCTGGAAATGAAGCTTATTTTAGTTCCATTGTTATTTCTAACAATTGAGAATTTTCCTATGGCTTTCATTTTCTGGCTTCTCTTTATTTGGGACAAGTACCCGCTCAAATTAAGTTTCTTATATGAAGTTATTATTAGATCGGCTTTTTTCCATTATACACTTGAGCCGTTTAGAATTATTCTAAGGATTCTGTCAAAAGAAATCGCCAGACCCTAAAAATACAAAAAATTGAACTTTGAGTCATTTCCTAATGACATAACAAAATTAATTGTTAAAAATTGGTAGATCAACGACGAAAATACAAAAAGGTTATGTAATGAATAATTTACCCAAATCGTTTAAGTTTCGTTTATCAATACACGTTTGCTAAATATTGGAATCCTTTACAAGAATATTCAATAAAATATTAGCAATTTAGCCCAGAAAACGAAATGAACCTAAATTGTTTCGTATAAAAAAAAATCAATAAAAGCACAATGACTTCCCCCTCTAGTCCTTTTTCTCCAAATTTTCTATATAATCTGATTTTCTTCTCGATAAATGGTTTTTTCGTTTCTATCTAAAATGGTTTATATTCTTTGTTGCCATTTACTTACCTTTTACCAAATTCCATTACCACAGAGGGTTTATTCACCCATGAGATTAGAATCATAAACCACAAAATAACACTTCCTTTTCTTGTCAAATAGTTTTTTAAAATATATAAACATACTCGTATAAATGTACGTAACTAATTTTCGGTATTATTATTTAGTGTGAAATGTATATTGATTATTATAAACATAAACTTAGTAGAAATTATATTTTTATTATATTTAGGTTAAATAAAAAGCTAGTTTAAATCTAGTTAAAATACACTAGAAATGTTTACTTTCACAGCAAAATTTAATCTTGAAAGAGTCCCATATTCTTTTTGTCGCTCTTTCGGATTCAATTTTTTGTGCAGAATGGAAACACTAAATTAAATTTTTCGAAATAATAAACGTTGAATATTTATAAGCTTATTCCTTTAAAAAGCTAAAAGGGCGTGTTTGTTGTTGCTTTAAACAAATACGGTTAAACTTCCAAAACTAGCGAAAGTACCTTAATGCAAAATACTACCAGTAATAACATTTTTGTCTGTCCGATTCAGTTTTTTTTACCAAAGCTTCTTCTTGAAAAACTTCTCTACAAACTTTGGGTAAAGTTCAATTTTCCGAGAAATTGCTTATTGACTTTTTGTTCTTTTGAAAAAACCAAGACTGTTTCAAACTGTATGGAGACTTCAATTTTCATGAATAGTTATAGTTTACTTTAAAACCTTTTACATTGTTTTTTTGTGTGTTTAACAAAATTTGAATAAGCTTAATACCGTAATACCAAAGCAATTCAATTTTGAAGAAAAAATTAAATCTTGACTAATAGAAAAGTAAAGATATACAGTATTTTTCTAGTTTTGGGTTTTAACAGTATTAACAAAGTATTTATTTTTCGAATGAAATAAAAAATAATTCTAAATTCAAATGTAACCCCCCTACATTTGAATTCACTTCCTAATATTTTATGAATTTTATTAATTTGGAAAAGAAGAGCAGAATATTTATCAGTTTACACAACATGTCTTATATCACAGAAAATAGAATAATTTATCTTAAATAACTCAAATATAGAATAGTAGTTCTGATAATGTGTTAATCCTCATTTCATTATTAAGAAATAATTAGGATATTATGATAATTTCATGTGAATAATTTATTACAATTATATTATGGATATAGAGATTATTTCCTTTTGATTAGGGTTGAGCATAAATTTTAAATGATGAAAAAGGGTCACTCAGGATTCCTTGAAAGCCTTTTTGATTTTAACATTTAAGATATAAAATATCCCAATTAATAAATTATGTACATATTTAAGCTGGAAAAAATTTTAATATATAAATGAATTTTGCCTAAATTTAAATGGTAATCAATTTGTTTTTTAGTTTAAGTAGTAGTTAGTTATTGGTTAGACCCATTTGAAGTTTAACACCTGGAGCCCAAATTTTTAACACTATAACTTACATATATGTTTTCCAATAATAAGCTGTATGATTGAATATCTATAGTGCTCTATGCTCCAGAAGCTTAATAACTCTATAAGAGATAAAATCACACCCTTCCGTTACAAAGAAACTGGAACCTTCAAATAAGTTTTATAAATACAAAACATATTGTAATCTATGGTGTTGAACTAGTCCATTTTTAGAGATGTTAAAAAATTAGGTTTAAAATTATTAAGGCTTACCGTGCAGCATATGTCAAAAACTAACTTTGAAGCAGCCCTTGATTATAAAAATTTAAGATTTCAATCCTATTATTGATTAGTTAATAAGTCGATTTGATATGGTTTTGTGAATAGCAGTCAGTAGTAAAAGTCTGGATTTATGGAAGTAGAGACAGTTGTGTTTACCCTAAAGTAAGAAGTTCCTTGTTTAGAGTGATTCTGGGTTGAAATTTATCCTTGAAGATAACTTAAGAGCTAACCAGTTTGGAATCTATCTAAAGTTTTCACAAAAGCCCTCTAAAGATAAAAATAAAATTTTGCAGCATAAAATTACATATTTTAAAAAAAATGGTTTGAATCAAAGCTCAACCTTAATTGTAAATTGTTAAGTTAGCATTGTTTTGATTGTTTTTTTCTCAAGTGTGTGTGTGTCTTATTTAAATCGCTTAATTTGCGAGTAAGAATGTTTTCATTTTTTTCGAACAGAATATAAAGTTAATGTTAAATTTTTCGATTTTTTTTATTTATTACCTTTGTAAGTAAAGTTAATATTTTTAAATGACTATTTTTAACAGTTCTGCATAAATTGCCAATAGAATAAGAAAAGGAGATTTTTCTCATGGTCAAGTTTTGAAAGTCATAAAAATTTTATTCAGTATTTTTGACACAATTTTAGCTTAATCTAATCTTTCCCTATAATTTCATTTTCAAAATTCTGGCTACACCTAATCACCTATCGTTTAAAATTGATATTAAAGTAGATAAACCCTATAATTTGACTTATATTAATAGGCAATATATATAACTATTGAAATTATAAATTAAAATTACAATGAATGATATTGTTTTGGTGAGCGATCGAAATCGACCCAATCAAGGTGTACAGTTTCATGTGGGACATTCCAATAATTTATCTATGTAAAAAAGGATTTCTGTAAAATTAGTGCAAAATTATTTAATTTATTAGCAATATCAAAAACTGTTTATCAAAGAACAAAGGACTTCACAGGAAATTAATAAGCCGTTGATCTACAATAAATTTGAAATTTGAGATATTAAAATTAGTTTTCAAAATTATTCAAAATTTAATGATAAATACGAGGGTGGATTAAAAAGTTTTCTGAATGAGCAAGAAAACTTCAACTTCATCTCCTTGGAGTCGCATATATTTAATTAGAAGTTTCTATTATTCTTTTCAACAATATAAAAAATAAATTTTCTAAATGCCTTTAAAATAGGCTTATTTTGCGGTGATAAACGTTTAACTCGTTTCGCATTTTTATCCACCGTGTGACTATTTCGAGTTTGAATGCTGAAATTAGTCATTTAACATGCTCGCTAAATTTAGCGAGCAGTGCTTCTAGCTGGCGCACGTTAATTATCTAGAGAATATAGAAGATTAAACAGCATTTCCTAGGTTTATTCGACCATTTTGGCCTTCGCAACGAAAGAGGTGCGAATCGACAGATAAGCAATTTTCAAGTTACATTAAATTAATGTTTATATTTTTAAATAAAGGTTTTTTCTCCAGAAAATTTTTATTTTTATAGCAACTCAATTTAATTACCATAATTATACTAATTACTAATTATTTGAAGTATTATAATTTCGATTTTACAACTTCTATAAATTCATAATCTAATTAAAACATATTTTTGATTTTTATTTATTCCCATAGAAATCCAAATAGGAATAAAATTCGAAATTTATTGTTATCTGCCAATAAGCTTAGTTCTTTTAATATTTTCTCTGGAAATCATTGAAAGAGTTCATACCATGTGTGCTTTAAATACCATACCAGAAGACTATTGTCTAACAATTATCCTAAAATAAGTCAATTTAAATTCTTTTTTGTATCAATTAATTGGAAACTTAATTGCAACATATATTGAGTAATATTTTTAAAAATATATTTTTAATTTCTATATTTCTTCCTTTGAAGCACTTTTGTGTTTGGTTCTCAATATGTTATTCGACAATTTTCAATTTTTTTCGTTGCTGATTAATAACAACATAATTTATTTGAACATTAAACGAAATGTTTTTCTTATTGCGTTAATTTCAATATTTTTGAATAAAACGAATTATGAAATAAATAAATTTAAACACATTTTTCGTACACGTAAATTCATAAGTGGGTATTTAAATTTTTTATCTTACAAAAATAATCTAACATCATCGTTGTGCTAAAAAGTAATCCTTAGAAATAAACATTCAAATTAAATATATATCTTCTCACAGATAATTCTGAATCTAATTTTGTAACCACGTTTAACGAATGACATTTAAATTTCTCTTTTATACTATGATTGGAAGATAAAATCGAGCAATTATTTCGAATTCTTTGATGGGATTACTCGATGTTATTGATGAAGGATGAGATACACCTAAGAAAATGGAAGGGCGTTTCTACGAATTCATTTTATATTCTATTTGAGAAAGCTACAGACGATGAATGAGATAAATTATTGGAAAGATTACCAATCATGGGAAAACAACATAAATAAAGATTGTTCAATTCGACCAAAGAATTAAATTAATTTAAATAAAATGTTTTTTCGACGACACGGTCTAGGTCGAACCAATTGGTTTTACGTTATCAAATGCCATAACTAATCATTTGCTAATATTTTCATCTGCCTCTGTGTCCTAGCGGTTAGTACCCTGGACATCCTCCTCGAGGTCGTGGGATCAAATCCCGGGCGGATATTTATCTAGCGCGAAAAAGTTTCCATTTGTGTGTATATCAACAACATTGCGAAATAATATTCATAGCGAATTATAAATTAGCGATGGCGCAAACAAATAAATAAAATGGGCGGATTGACTGGATCCGTTTACAACCGGTCTAGGTGCTATTAACTGACTACTAATACACTGAAAAAACAAACAGTCGTGTACAGTCTAACACCCGTTGGTTGAGGTTGAGACTACCCCTAGTTCCGTCGTGAATGTCGTGGGAATAATTATTATTATTATTATTATATAATATTTTACATTTGAATACCATGACAACAAATCCTTATTTGTGATGATGTGATTAGCAACATGAACTGAAGATTCTATACAGAGCCTATTTATTGAGAGGTTTTTGTCAAGACCACCTCATTTATAACTTTTATCTGTATCCGTTCATTGAAAAGCAGCAAAATACTAGTATTAGAAAGATCCGATTTATCTCTTCGATTCTATGCACTCCATCCACGCTTTCTTTAATTTCATTTCAAACTAACAATGATTTATTTAAAGTATATAATTGATCATTTTTGTATATCTTCTAGATTAATAAAGGATACGAGATAAGAGATACCTAGTGTTTGGACATCACTTCAATTCAGGTGATGTTTTCATTGCCACCATCAGGATCTCGTCTTTTTACCAATGAAGGAAAACTGGTAAAAAGTCGTAAATAACTGTCTACAGTGTTTGTTGCTATTTCATAAATTGTTAAATATTCAACAGGCGAGTAAAGGACGGAATAAACAACAATAGTCCCCCATCGAATAAATTTATATAGAACTGTTTGAAGCTTAACTGGTTCGTGTTAAAAGTGATTAAGGGATTGTATTAAACAATACGATGGTTTTACTTTTTTCTGATTGGCATAAATTTGACTGTTCAATAATATCGATTGATTACAGAGTGCTTTCAAGTCAATAAACTGTCTCTTAAGGATTAAGCTAATGATTATTTAATTTACCCCCATGAAGTCAGGATCAATCAAATGTATATGGGATCAAATGTGGAGGTTGTTTGTAATTTTGTAAAGGAAATGAATTTGTCGAGAGTGGAAAATAATGGACATGAGCTCACTTTGAATCAAATAGTAATCGGATTTTTTATCGTTTTATGGTCTTTCCAATAAAAAGGGTTCTAGATATTATCTTTACAAATCGAGTCTAATATATAGTTTATTGGTAATGGAATTAAATTTCAGTTTTGGTTTATTCTACATGTATCTTAAGTTTAGTTCAAAAAGTTCTTCAGGAGTAGATTCAGTCAGAGATCAATTTGCCAGTGAAATGGGGCTTGTGAAGCAATGTTTCAAATTTTTAGCGGCAGTTAATGACAGAATCGATCTGCCAATTATGAACCACATTCTCAACCAACGTCACACATTGATGGAACGGTTCGTTAATTTATTTTATTAATAACTTGGAAGGTTTTCTGGACTTACCCCATTTTAGCCTCTATTGGATTCACATTGCTTTAGTGGCAATTTTTGGCGGATGTTATATGTGCTATGTGCAATACATCAGATACTCTGCGAATCCCACGGTCGTTACTCTGGAGCGTAATT
>JXOV01021759.1:428-14072 GCA_001014945.1 Clogmia albipunctata
TTACAAGATAGCATAGTCAGATGCGAGCTAGAAACAGCCAAAATTCAGAAACACCCCCTATGCCATTTTGTCCATATATGCCATTTTGTACATATTTCCCCTACTATTATGTACATACAGTCCATTGCAAGAAGTTGAATACAGTCAATTTATTGAATTCAACCATCAATATCTCTGGTATTTTCCACAATTTGATAAAATTCCTTTGGCAATAGGGTTAAGGGATTCATTGAGAGTATAAGTATGAAAAAATATTGGAATTAGGTTCGTCAGAGCTACTTTTAGAAAACAAAAATCAGCGCGGTGCCATTTCGGCCCCTGGAAAAACGTTGCAGAAAGTTTAATAAAATTAGACTAGTCACCTTCAGGATAGCTTGGATCTGTTTTTCCTCAGGGCCAATAAGGAGGTTTCCCTATTACAGTAGAAGGCGTTTAATTGACTCATCAATAATTAAAAAATCAGCCCGTACAAACGAAGTGCCTAGCGACATCTATTGTATAAGATCCTGAGAACGAATGGCAGTGATCTTGTATGAGGAGAAAATTGTTTGATTTAGTCCTGGCAATTGATAAGTAGAATTACAGAACTCAAACTAATAAAAAGTAAGGTAAATAGGTAGATTTAATAAAATTCCAACATATTTGCTCAATAGACTTTTATTCAATCAATTAATAAACAAATTGCTTCAAACAAAACTTATTTTCACTAAAAATATTTTATACATTCTCTTTCTGTCTGCTGATTTATGATAAAAGGTCGTCGCGTCTTTATGTGCTTATCAAACCAACTATTTTAATATTTAATCATTATTACTTTAAAATTTCATATTCTGGTTGGGGGGGTTCTCTTCAACTTTTCTATTAGGGATAGTTAAAAATAATTTATATTTCTGCCTTTTTTATATAGTATATTATTCTTATTTACACAATCTGTGTTTCTTTTTATTTAAGACTATAAAAATTTAATTTTAATATAATTTTAATATTTTATCAATTTTAATTCCTAGAACGGATATTTTTGTGTGTTTTTATGTTGGTCTTTTACATGTTCTTTTATTATTATTTTTTTATTTATTTCTTTTTAGTTTATATAATGTAATAAAACCTAAATAATCTTTGATGAGAAATCGGCTCAATGCCTGGATATGCACTATTCTCTAGTGAAATACATTTGCATTTTATGATTCTCTATGTCTCTTAACAATTAAACTCTGTTTTATTTAATCATTTCACTTTTTGCAATAGCTGGTTATCAGCAATGAATCCTCTATCTTTGCGTTCACAGTTTTCCTCAAGATACTTTGTAAAGTTAACATATCAATTTCAAAAATCCAATTTACGCTAAACTTGGTTCCATTCCTCTCCCCTTACCAAAAAAAAAACAGAACCCGTCTTATCGTAGTCTAGTTACAAAAGTTTGGTCTGTTTTCTCGTTCTAAGCTGAATCGAGATCAAATTCGACGTCTTTTATTACATTGGTTTTGTCGTAGTTTATTCACATTTTCTTTCTTTTTTAATAGCCATAGTTTTCTTGTTTTTTTTTTAAATTTCTCTTATACACATCATCCTTAATTGGAAAGGCTTTTTAATATTAGTTCAATGTATACTTATCAAATACTTAGTTTAGTTACAGAAACTGACCCTTTTTAATAACGAAAACACAATACATTTTGAATCAATAGTAACTCATCAATAAATTTATATCCTTTTATAATTTATTGCTCCTTTATTAGCTATCAAACTTAGTACTTTAGTAATATTATTCGACAAAAGAAACATCCTAAATTAAACATACATCTAACCCACTTAACTTGCAACATCACACAATTTACGATTTTCTAACTATCAACGGATTTTTGTTAATCATCTCACAAGACTTTCTTAAGGCTGCAAAAACCACTTCTTTTTGTCTTTGATAACAGCTGATAAGTTACTAAATTTTACCCGTTTTATTGGGGCCCATTTTAGTTTACATAACATGACAACAGTTCACTTAAGTTAGAGATACTTCTAGGGGAACCAAAAATGGGGATTTAACAGTGTTTAAAACTAAAAAGAGAATATTTCAAAAGTCACTAAAATATAATAGAAGAGAAGAAACTCCTAACAGGCTTCTGAATGTTTAGACAAGTTATTTATAAATTAAAATATAGTAATCGTTCTTATTTTAAGGTGCTACAACAGTTAACGGTTTTGGCCTAAACTTTTAAGAAAATAGCAACTAATATAATTTTAAATAACATTTAAAAGCTAATAAAGAACTGAACTTATCTTAAAGAATATACTATGGCCACCAAGACGGGCGCCCGGGTTATTGCCCGGGTCCTATACACTACACTTATACGGGGCCCGGGCAATTCGCATGAAATTGACTCTAAGCGGTTTACGCTCATTAAGCGTATGTTATTAACGGGTGCCTGAGTCAAAATCACACATACCACCCAGGCACACCCACACAAACAAAATATATAGGGCCCGGGCAATGACCCGGGCGTCCCTCTTGGTGGCGCAGCCTTAATAAATAAAATAACATCCCACAATTTTGGTTTCACTTAAAAAGTTTAATTAAATCTGACTTAAATTAAAATGACAAAGAAAGCAATAAATTTTGATTTTCAACAATCCTAATTAATTAAATTGCGAAACATTAGACATTATGCAAAACATCAGTTGTCAGAATTGGGGTTATTCATCACAGAATTTGCATAAAATCATTTTCGCGCCGCAGACAACAGAAGCACAACCACGTAGATAATCGTTTTAGAGAGGGAGAGAGAGGAGTTTAACAGCGGAATTGTGAGTTTAGATAAAACTTTTGACAACGAAAACAGTACCTAGGAAATAATTCGTACAGGGGAAACTTTTCCAATTAATGGGGGCAGGGTTGGGAATTCATATTGTTGTAGGAAAGCTCCTAAGCTCATTCATCATATTTGCCAATGAAACGATCCAACAAAAGAGCAAATTTCCCTCTCCATTACACTAGTTTTGAATAGTTGAATAGTTTTAGACTATAATTCCTATGCAATTTACACCTTTGCTTTTGGATAATTGTTTCTATTTAGTTACGTGTGAAGGGGTGGCGGCTTCCTGCGAAAAGTGCCGCTTAGGAAACCGTTGTGTGTGCATTGAGAAGCTCGGCTGTAATTTTGTAGAGTAGTTTCGGCTGTGGACTTTGGGATCAGCGTCAGCTATGCTAGATTAAGTGAAACACATGTTTTTTTCTTTGCACAGACATTTCCGAAGGCACACTTGGACAATAAAGTTGCGAGAGAAACACAGTGCATAATTTATGGACGCATTCTTTCCACCACCATCACAACACACCCCCCTAATCGATATCACTCTCTCCTCTTCCAGTCACGCATCAATACAAAAGGGATTGCCTCGTCCAATATCAATAAATTAACCTTTCTTATTATTGGCCCAACAAGTAATTGAATATTACAACAAACTTCATCACTCCAGCCTTGTCTGGTCTTGAAACTTCACCAATTTACTCTTTCTTTGGAAATTTATTAGGAAAGGTATTTAATTTGTATCGCTTATTAACCTTCTTGGGAAATAATGAGGTACTCCTTATATTGAATATTGTTTAATTATAAAAGAAAAAAGTATTCCTGTAATTATTTAAAAGTAATAAGGAGAGGCCATTGATTATCAAGATAAATCATCAATTGGATTTTTTAAATAGGATGTCTCTTGTATTATTAATTAAAAAAAAACAAATTAAAAAGTTTAATAGAATTTATAAAACGGAAAACTTAAATAAAAATGGTGAACTGATATAATAGAAAATTGAACACCTAATAAATGGTGATTATATAATATGATTTATCTTTAAAACTTACTGATCTCTAATGTAGAAAACTGAGACAAAATAAAGAAACAATTTAAAAAGATCCCTTCTCTTTATCGAAAATCATCCCACCGCTGCCACCAGTGTAATAATTCGTTTGCTCTTGCTTGCTTCAGTTAGGATTGCCTTACCCCGAAGAGCCTTTTTGAAGATCATCTACTTTACCACGTCCTTTTGCTTTCATCTCAAAGTCAGCCAATACTCGATTCTCTAATTAATCAATTAGCTACCTAGCTCAACGACTACTACTTCTGGTCCACCACCGACGAAATATGACCGGATTATTACAATTTGTTTAATTTAACCAACATTATTTAGAACTTATAAATAACTTCTTCGACAATATTCAATTGTTATTAAAACTACCCCTTGTAATTCATTTTTCTGTTAAGTTTCTTGTTTTAATTAAAGTCTTTTAAAAACAATGAATCATCAATATACATTGTTACAAATTACTTCCCCTTCCTAATAAAAGTTTCAATAACCATCAAGCGTTTATATATTTCCCGGAAGTAGAAAGGAGTGTGAATTAGATACTTAATATTTGCGGCACGAAGTTTAATAAAATTTAGAGACTTACCTAAACGGTGTAAAATATGGAAGATTGTGTCGATGATGGGTAAAAAAAGGGGGGAAAGAGGGCCAATATTTGTTTGGCTTTTATCCTTAGAGAACAGATCAAAGCAATTTAGTGTGGAAGCCAGAGGGACAAATCATAAACTGTGTCATCATTTTTCATCCAATTAGGGACGACTTGAACTTAATATTGAGGATTTGTGGCGAGGAGCTTTGGCAAGAAGAGGGAGGGAAGACGCGCGTCAACGGAATCATCCCCGCCATCAGCAGGGATTAAGCAAATGGCTGGTGTCGAGAAAATTACCATCAATTCTTGCTCTCTTTCTCTTCATTCATTCCATTTTCTACTCTTCCTTTTTTCCCATTCCTTTCCACACAGTCAGTTCTAAAAGTCAAACTTTGAATCTCGCTGAATCAAAACTTAAAATTCTCTGATTTGGTGAGGTTCAGGAAATCCGAAACAAACAACTTCTAACGAGAATTTCACACCATCAAAATTGATCCTTTTTCCAGCACTCATTTCCACGCCTCTGGGGTTAAGCTTGAAACAACTGTCTTTTTCGCACTCCATTTCGCAAAAATCACTAGTTTCTTTTGTTCGGGGTGAGAGAGAAATAAATAGAGCAGCAATAAATAAAATGCAAAACATCCCTTACCTATTTCATTTAAATGTAATTTAAAGAACTTCTTAATCCTTTATGGCTAAACTTAAAATACGTTTCTTAATTATATCTTGTCTATTTTTTTTTAAATATATTTTCTTCTTGCTGTGTGTTTTTTTTTTGTTGTGTTACTTGTCTTTTGAGTCAGTATCGCTTATAAAAAAAATCTTCGGCTTTTTATTGTCCTTGAACGTGAATCTCTGAGGTCAGGATCAATATGGCAACCCAAAGATTGATCCCACAGGCATTGCGAGCGTTCTTCTTTTGCACTCGTCTAATCCGAGGACTTTTCGTCCAACCACTCTGAACTCGCCCAGTCCGGCAAATCTGTCTCGTACTCCCAGCCAATGCCCTGCAAAGAGAAAGTCAAAAGTTCAATATCAGATATGCATCTCGTGATGTTGTGGGACTTTATTGAATGGGGGAATAAGTTTTTTTGTCAAAAGAGAATAATTCGCTTTAAAATGCATTGAATGGAAAAATTAATGAAGCAAATGATTATTTGAATAAATGGTGTTGAATTTTAATAAATTATGAGATTCATCTAAGAATAAACTCAAAAAATGTATGTCTTATTTTAGAAACTATTTCAGTGTTACTAATTAAAGCTTGAATAAATAATTTAAAACATATAAATTAATATACATACTACAAGTTGAGATAATTTCAAGTTGTATGTTCAATAATGCGTATTTTTTTACAAAATTATATTCATTAATAAATTAATGGAAAAAATCTGAAAAAGTAGAAGATCAAATTTAAAATTTAATTCTCTGTCATAACCTTTCAGAGTAACAGAGAAAAAGCTGTATCTCTTCTCCCTCTCTTGCACACAGTGTAAGTAGTCGTACTCTAACTTAAAAAGAGGTCCGATATATGTATTACATTAAATGTTCATGTTTATTTTTAAGCCATCCGTTACTACTTTTAAGCTATGTTAATAAATTTTAACAATTTGGTCGATTTATTTCTAGGAGGTCACACTTCACTCGTAATAATATAGAAACATCTATTACAGAACAATTAACAATATTCTGGAATATATAATGGTGCCAAACAATAGTAGTGAAGGTGAAATATACATATAATTACAAAATATTAATATTTAAATTGGGTAATTATTTAGAAAGAGAGAAAAAATTGAAATAATTACGTAAACATTGGGGGTTTATGCAATGTATTAGATAAGAATTTGAATTTTCAGTTTTAAACTTTAATTTTAAGTGTATTTTTGACATTTGGTCGATTATTAATATAATGTTGGCTATGTGATGTACCACAGTAGTTTTGGTAAACCACGAAAGTCCCAACATACATTTGGATTTTATTTTGTTTGGTTTGTAAAGGTCTGAGAGTAGATGCAGGACGGACAATAAATACAGAGCTTGCATACAACAGTATCGGACTCATACACAATTTGTAAATTTTTGTTTTTATTACAAGAAACGAACGTTTAAACACTAAGACCTCGCCATGAAGAAGAAACAGTAAATTTTGCTAAAATTATATTTATGTTTTTAGACGGTAGAAATACTACTACACAAATTAATAATTTCAAATTTAAATTTTATAAAAATTCAATTTTAAAGAAGGTTCACTAGAAAATCTTCAAAGCAAAATTTAAATTTAAAATTCAACTAACTTGACGCGCCATTTGTAGTGAAGAAACGAAATGTTTACATCCAATTTGAGAAAGTTTCGTTTTTCAATAAACAGTCACAAATACATTTAAAAATTAAAAATGAGAAGAAGAATAAAGGTTTTGTCTATTTTGTATATATTTGCCAGGCCAAATATGATTTTTATTTTTAAAAAGATATATTACACTGAAAATGTATAAAAAAAATTAGGATTAAATTACAATTACCCTTCACTCAAATATATAATATATATTCAGTAGTCATATAGAAACAACTTTTTTCAATTTTCGAAAAAAATAACTCAATTAAATCGAGTTCTTATTAATTTGAAAAGCTGTACATCACTTTTTGATCTGTACATACATTAATCTCTAATATTTTGGAAAAATTACAAGCACAACGAATAATTTGAGAATCCGCATCCGCTTGAAAAAAAAACTAAACTGTCACCCAAAACTCACTTCCACTCAATGCCCATAAAATATAAGGATTTAATTTGAAAAGAAAAAATAAAATACCATAATTTCTGTGTAGTTTAAACATAATTCCACAATGGTTCTGCATATTTAATATTGTGGAAAAACTTTTCAGCTCAACACTATTAAATAGTTATTTTTTTAGTTTTAATTTAAATTTTGGCTCTTGGCCAGTCATTTACGTTGAACTTTCAATTCATTAATTTACATGATGGTTCTTACGGATACTCTTGTAATAAATGATATGAATAGATAATTTTTTAATTAAGAAAATGTTAATCCAGTATTCGTACTTTTAATTCAAAATTCTATCGAATATTCTTAACGATTTTAAATATTCGTTACAAAATTAAGTTAATGAAGTTTTTATAGATGATATAAATTAAAATTATGTGTGTTTAAGTTACAATTAAAGATTAATAAAAAAAATTATGGATATAGTCCAGGAAAAACTCTTATAATTAATATCAAAAGCGAAAACTATAATCTCGAAAATATCCTTAATTTATTGCGCGAACAACACAAAACTAATAAAAAGTAGTTTTAATGAAAGTCATTGAAATCTTTACAGAAAAAAGTGAAAATAATAAAGACATGCAAAGGCAATAAAACGTTAATAAAAGATATTAACAAAGATGAAAGATCTGAGAACATGAAATGATTTTCGGGAAGTAGAAAATCGGATAAAACGAAACCATAGATTGTGAAAATATCCCCAGAACCGATTGTAAGCCAAAGTAGGAGCTAATACAATGGCCAAAGCTGTAGCAATAGACAAGTGGTAAAGAGACAGGAGCGACCGTTTTAAAATACCACTACAGAGCATTTTAAGTAAATAAAATCCGGTGAATAAAGTTAATACCGATGGACTTTACTGTGGGAAAATGTCTGCCAATTCAAAGAGAACAAAACGGATTAAATGGAATGAAAAAAAGCTTTACAAAGCAGCGACATCGCAGCCAGTTGAAAAATATTATAAATTTATTATGAACTAAATAAATAAGCTTCCATTTTCCTCTTATTGTGGTTTTATTGAAATGCTTTTGAGCTCTGAGGTTGTACGCCGTGAAAAGAATTCCAGAACAGCTTTACTAAAGAAGACTCAATGACAAGGGTTTTTTTGCATTTAATTTACGACTTGCTTAATCCCATAAGTTGCTCCAATTCTAAAATCAAAGATTTCGAGAATTTAAATTAATTTTGTTCATTTATATTTTATAAATTCTTATTGAAGATAGTTCCCATGGTATTGAATTATACTTTTTTTTGCTTATGTGCTAGCATAGAAATAACAATTTGTAAATAAATTATTGATCTGGCTTATAATAATAATAATAATGACAGGTTCTTGCCACCGAAACAGGACACATACAAAACCACAATGACTTGTCGCTTTGAACGTTCATTTGATACCCATTTTTAATGGCAATTAATTACTTGCCCAATGGTCTTGTTATCGTTTTCATAAATGCGCATTCCAAGCTTTGAAAATCTATCTGAGTCGAACAATTAGTATTGACGATAGAGGTTGTTCGACAGTTGAGGCCGGAGAATTGGAATTGTATTTACACAAAAATTATCTGCAAATTGGTATTAGTGAAAAAAAATCATTGCTTGTTCTCGAGCTTGCCAATTTTATTAACCGAGTCACCAGACACAAAGTCTAGCCTTGTAATAATTATCTAAACAAATAGGTCGATAATATAGGGAGTTATAAATGATTGGGGTTGTTTAGAAAAAACGAGCTTAGCGTCTTTAGAAGGCCCGTGTATTAATAAATAATGCTTATCGTTTTATAGAAAAATTTATGTATTTTTTTAGATATTAAAACAAACCCTAAAGAATCAAATTTAAATAATCTAAAATTAATATTCTATCTCACTTTGTCTCCTGATTTATTCCCTCATTCTACGGTATGATGACGAAAAATATATCTTGTCCTCCCGTATTTGTACACAGGAAATGTGATCTCCTCCTTTATATGTTTAAATAGTTCGCACAGGTACTTGTTTTCATTCCATAGAAATTTAATTTATACCTTAAAAATCATCTTGGAAAACCGATAAAATCCGTTATAATGCCCACTTTACAGTACAAACTCAAATACAAAAATAATTTTCATATAAATTTGCTCAATTAATGATTTTTTCACCGACGTATTTAAATAACTTTCATGTAAATTGATGATTTCTGTTTACGACGGCACATACTAATTGTAAGAAAACAACACTCGTGCTTTAAAGACTTATTTGAAGCACTTGAGTTATAAATAGGATTTTGACAGGAAAAATTTGAACATATAAACTTTATGAATTTTCGTTGCATAAAATTGATATTATGACATTCAAATTTGTTCGGTCAAAGTCGTTATTACAGCACAAGTACTTTTTTTATTATTAAAGTATGACCTCCGTAAACAAAATTCATTAATTTATATGAAAACTTACTTTGATACTGGATGTTTTACTGTAAAATATTGACGAACTTTGACGAACATTAGGCGACACTCTCAGATTACATTTACGGATTTTTATATTTAAAAATTCTGTTTAGAATCAACATTTCCTTATGAAATAGAAACTTAAATATCATTGAAAACTATTATCCAAATATTAGAATTTGTGCCGAAGAAATAAAAAATTCTCTTAATTTTTTGATCGGTGCAATGAAATTAAAGTAAATTGCAAATCCGTTACATCGGTTTATTTAAATTTATTTATATTTAAGGAATGTCCAATCCTATTCCCGCATTTCACATTGTGCAACAATAGAGCAACATATATTTCTATAAAAAATGAGACATCTTATCGAATAATTAAAAATAAATTAAATTTCAAGAACTTCAATTTTTACCATGTCTTAACATTTATGGTAAGGTAGTTCCAATTAATTTTAGTCAACTTTGGCAAACATTATTTAGAAATTAATAATCATTAAAAAAGACATTGTGAAGACCAACAAAGGATAGAAGGAACTATTTATAAATTCTCAAAAATGTTAACTGTTTATTATTTCAAGTCTACATTAAAATTTCTAGTTTCCTGGTGAAACATATTTTACTAATGTTCTTTTCTGTTTATTTATCGTGAATGCGGAAAAGTGGAAAAGGAAATTGAATGGCACAATTTTCATTACCAGTTTTTCTAAAACAACATGGCATAAATGGGAACAAATCCAAATTTTTATAAAGGGGTTAAATTAGGGTGACGACATTTCGCTGCTAATTTGATCCGTGTTATGAAAAGCGAACATCGCCATTCAATTTTAGTCCTTGCAAAACCTTTTCCCCGTATGCGAGAATGGGGGGCGGCCAAAAAAAGGATACAAAGTTTTGCTTTAATAATTCGCTTTATGCTTTGAACACGGAAAGGAATTAATTAGGAGACAGACCCAAAAATTGGCAGTCGTTGTGACTCGTTTCATTAATAGAGACTGGAAAATGCGCCGAGGAAATGAACATAAAATCAAACACAGAAGAGCCCCAAATAGGAAGGATTTCAATTGCTTCCACTTCTTGACATTTGCCGAGTTGTTTTAATAAATCTGTTTGAAAGGAACTCGGTGAGGTGATTCCTTTTTAAAGCACCGCCGCCGTCACCGACTTCTTCTTCTTCTTCGGGGAACGTCTCGGCTTGGTAAAAGAAGGTGAAGAAAGGGGCCATCAAAAATTCAAGATGCAAAACTTTTATTAACTTAATTCCAGAAACTTAAAACCAGCCTTATTAAAATTTTAGTATTAAGGAGGTTTGTTTTTAAAAGTTCCTAACCTTAATTAAGATTATTAAAGAAAGGATATTTCATCATAAAATATTATTTTAAATATTTAAAAAACTTAAGAATATACAATTGATAAAACCTTAATAGATCGGTGATATTTAAATAATATTAACACGAATACAATGAGCGAAATAATTCAGGGAAAAATATTCTAAACAATCGAATAATATATATGTATACAAAGACTATAGTTTAGGCATTTTGAAACAATAAGGCTCTTTTATTTAATAATGCTAATCGACCTTGTTGTAATTATAACTTTAAATAACAACCAAATTATTGATTCTACATCTTTATTCCATACAAAAGAAATGTGATCATTGTCTAGGAAATGAATGAGATGCTCTTTTATCATCGACAAAAGAAGCGCACTTTTAGTTGAATGACTACGTCAACAAACAATACTGCCGCATTTGGAATGAAGCTAATCCTCGAATGTATGTCGAAACACCGTTACATTTAGAAAAACTGACTGTTTGGTGCGCTGGTGGAATCATTGGTCCGTACTTCTTCAAAAACGATTATGGTCAGAATGTTATAGTCAATGGTGATCGGTATAGAGCCATGATTACTACATTTGTCATTCCTCAATTGAACAATCATGATGTTCAGAAGCTGTCGTGCCAAAATCAATTTATTGAAAGACACGTTTGGTGACCACCTAATTTCTCGTTTTCTATCTGTGAATTGGCCTCCAAGATCTTGTGTTTTAACATAGCTAGACTACGTTCTGTGGGGCTATGTAAAGTCATTGGACTATGCGGATAAGCGACAAACGCTTAACCATTTCAAAGACAATATTCGCCGTCTTATTGCTGATATACGGCCACAAATGTTGGAAAAAGTCATCGAAAATTGGACGTCCAGATTGACACTACATCCGAGCCAGCCGTGGCGGTCATATGCCAGAAATCATATTTAAAATTTAATGCCACAAGATTAGTTTTCGGATAAATAAAATTCATACCTCTAATAACACCCTGTAAAGATTTCAATAGTGGTATAATACTTATTCATACTGTTAGGACGATAAGGTAAGGCATTATTAAACACAAGGGCTGTTTAAAGTCACGGGCGTAACGAAGGTTGTAAAGAAGGCCCGATTGTTTAATAATGCTAATCGATCGTGTGTTATACAAAATTGTATGCTGTTAAATATATCTATCGTAATGCGGAAAAAGGATAGAACATTTCTCAATTAAAAATAATAAATTAAAATGTTCCAGTTAAATTATTTCACAATCTTGTTGAACTTTAATTTTAGTTAGTTCTTTAAAAAGAGTTTTTTAAAGCACTTTCACTATAAACACGACTTTGACAGAACGCATTTAAGTGTCATAATATCAATTTGAAGTTATTAAAAGGCATAACATAATTAAAACTACTTTATATGAATTATTCGAACATTTAATATATTATAAGTTCCCTTTATGTAAATGTCACAAATATCTGATACAAAAGAGTTTTACTAACAATATAAATCAAGCAAGTAAATCCTCGTAAAATCATATATTTTGTACTTACTTTGTACTTCCACGCGTGCAAATACATGACCAGGTCCTGGGGCTTAGGATCCCTATATCTCACTTTGCATTCGTAACAATGTTTATCTGTTGTCATCTTATCCAGATTAAATGCTAAATCGGGTGATTCATGGCCGGTCTGGGTCGCCACTGTTACCTGTCGTCGGCGGAGCAGAACAGAAAGAAGACACAAATAAAAAAAACTTTTTCACTATATCTCAGAAATGGCAGAAGATAGGTAGGAACGAAAATGGCAAATTCTAATTTGCATATCAGTCGTTAGTAGAGCGCCTAAACGATTTAATCTCGTTCCATTAGAGGGAAATAATTACGAATTGGTCCATTAAAAAACAAGTATTATGTGAGGCCAGATACACAACAAAATAAACTCTTAAAATTTACAGTCAACGAAATTGAATTGATCTCATGAATGAATTTTTCCGGTCATTAAAAATAAGTACGACTTAAATACTATAGAAATGTTTATATGTTTCATATTACGGACTTTAATAGAAATTCTTTAAACTTGTCTAAAAGGTTTTGTTTATTTTCAAATTATTAATATGAATTGGTTTAAATAACACAATACAACTAATTAAAATGTATAATAAGAACCTAAAATAATTAAATATTTAATCTTAAATTACAAACGGAGATAACTATTATTAAATCTATCCTGCAAAGTAGGCAGACCTATACTGCCCTAGTGTGCGATGGACAATGGTGATCTAAATACACACTTTTATTCTCATCATAATCCTTCTCAAGAAATAAGCAAGCAATAAGATATATGCAGTTGTGTCAGAAAAGGCAGGGCAAGCTGGGGCTAATTAAATGGATGAGCTTATTGCAGTCCACCATACACTTAATGATACGTTTTCGTGCATTTGGACAATTATCTTATTCATGTATTATAAATGAAAATAAGGGCCAGAGCTCAGCAACGATAGCCCGAATCGAAAGAAATCGTTTGAAAAAAAAGAAATGAGACGAATGAGCGGAGAAAAACTAATAAAACTGTTTCCAATATATGGCCAGTCTCGTCGAGACCGGTGCATGTTTTTTTGGACCGTATTCATCCTTAAAGAGGAGAGGTAATTAATAATAATATTCCACACTTTTCTTGGTCGA